>FXXK01002591.1:12220-30282 GCA_900184695.1 Betula pendula
GATACCGTGTGTATTGGATTTGAATTAGCATGTTTTATATGATGAGTTTTATGTGATGTTTTATATGATGAGTTTTATGTGATGTTTTATATGATGAGTTTCATGTGATGTTTTATATGATGATTTATGTTTTATTGATCATAGACGTATTAGTATGCATATGAGGTTTCATGGACAAGCACATATGTATATTCTTATGGCTAGTTGCATACGATATTTATGTTTTATTGCTTAGATATGCTTATATGCTTGTGTTTTCACCTATAGGGGAAGGAATACTTGTATATGGGTGTAACTGGGTTATATGATATATTTATATGATAAGTTGAGTGCGTATGTGTGCTAGTACAGGCGGGAGACTGGAACGTACATGTATGTACCCAGCTATTATAATATTTCAGATGTTTTATGACCACATGTGTTTACTTTATCAGCTATTCATGTTTCAAAATAATATGCCATACCTTTAGTAGCTGTTATTGTAAACTCATGTAACTAACACTTCGGTTCTTTACGAAAACTCAGTGGACTTTTATCCATTGAATCTGTTGACTCACTCATTTTCCTTTCCGCCTATGTAATCATGGATGATTCCTATGGTTACATAGATATTGGTGCAGGTACTGAGAGTTTGGATGATGATCCCGTAGCCTATTACCTCGGCTATTACGACTGATGTCGTGGGACGTGTTCATACTCTTACTTAGTCTATTCTTTTGATGTTGTGATGATGTATTCACAACTGTATTTTTGTATATATGGCTTGTGTCGCATGTGACACGTTTGTATAGCCATTCTTTTGTATATTCACATGTAAAACTTTAATCAGTAGTATTTTTATTGTGAGATACAGGTATAGCAGGTGTTTTCTATCACCCTGTGACGATAGATCTAATTCATGATTACTCTATGTTTTCAAAAAAAAAAAAGCTACAGTGTAATTATGGATCGGGTCGTCACAGCTTATGGTATCAGAGCGTTTTTGCTCTGAGGGCCATTATGGGAGTAATAGGTTTTAGATTGTCTAGATAGAGACTAGGCGTAATGTAAGAGCTATAGGAACTTAAAAGATTTCAAGTGAAACCCTAAGTAATTAAAACTTCTTAAACTCCTTGTTTGCATTGTTTGTGTATACATTTGCATTACATATACATATCCTATTATTGATTTGTCTGGTGTCTATGTGGATTACTCGGTTCTAACATGAGAACTTTGCAGAGTAATGCCTCCTAGACCTGAGCGTCGACGCAGGCGAAACGTGAGGTTGTTGGACCATAACGCTAACGAGAATGGCGATGCGAATCAGCCTCCTCCTCCACCTCCGCCACCACATATGCCTGACCCAATGCAATTTTGGGCTCAAGCTACCCAGCTCATGAACACTATGGTGACTACTATGCAAACGATGCAACAACAAATGCATCAACAATTTCAGAATCAACCACAACCCCAACCACGAGACCGTGAAAGAGTAGAGGGTTGCCCATCCTCTAGCTTCTTTCGCCATAATTCTGAGACCTTTGATGGCTCTAAGGGGCCAATTGCTGCTGACTCTTGGATCATAAACATCCAACATCTTATGGAGTCTCTTCAGTGTACTGATGCACNTCACAGCTTATGGTATCAGAGCGTTTTTGCTCAGAGGGCCATTACGGGAGTATAGGTTTTAGATTGTCTAGATAGTGTCTAGGCGTAAAGTCAGAGCTATAGGAACTTAAAAGATTTCAAGTGGAACCCTAAGTAATTAAAACTTGTTAAACTCCTTGTTTGCATTGTTTGTGTATACATTTGTATTACATATACATATCCTATTATTGATTTGTCTTGTGTCTATGTTGATTACTTGGTTCTAACATGAGAACTTTGCAGAGTAATGCCTCCTAGACCCGAGCGTCGACGCAGGCGAAACGTGAGGTTGTTGGACCATAACACTAACGAGAATGGCGATGCGAATCAGCCTCCTCCTCCGCCTCCGCCTCCTCCTCCACCTCCACCACCACATATGCCTGACCCAATGCAATTTTGGGCTCAAGCTACCCAGCTCATGAACACTATGGTGACTACTATGCAAACGATGCAACAACAAATGCATCAACAATTTCAGAATCAACCACAACCCGAACCACGAGACCGTGAAAGAGTAGAGGGTTGCCCATCCTCTAGCTTCTTTCGCCATAATTCTGAGACCTTTGATGGCTCTAAGGGGCCAATTGCTGCTGACTCTTGGATCATAAACATCCAACATCTTATGGAGTCTCTTCAGTGTACTGATGCACAAAAGGTTAATTATGCAAGCCTAAAACTCACGGGGGAAGCCTCCCATTGGTGGTTGGCTAGGAAGGGGCCTATAGCTGAAGAATTGGGCCAAGGTGTCCCAATCACATGGGAACGGTTCAAGAAGGAATTTGATGACCGATTCTTTCCACAGACTCAGCGACTCCAATGTGCCAGGGATTTTCAGGATCTCAAACAGGGCACTATGTCAGTGGAGCAATATGCTGCTCGGTTCAATGAACTCTCTAGGTATGCTCCCACTCTTGTAGCAACCGAAGAATTGAAAGTCCACAGGTTTCTCTATGGCCTCATTCCACGAGTCAGGGACAAAGTCATATGCCTTGGTATCAAGAACTATCTCGATATGGTTGACAGGGCAACTCTTGCTGAGAAAAGTATGAAAGAGGTAGCAACAGATTTTGCTCAGAAGAAGAGAAGTATGCCTCTTCCCATCCATCCGTCTAAGAAGCAAGCCGTTAGTGGTAATGGTTCTAATTCTTATGGGAAAAATACTTCAGTGGCTTATGGGAGCTCAAGGCCAAATTGTGCAAAGTGTGGGAGGTCGCACTTTGGGGAATGCAGGGTTGGTTTTAATGTTTGCTTTCATTGTGGCAAACCGGGTCATATGCAAAGGGATTGCCCATCACTTACTAAGGACAATGACAAGCCTCAGGGGAACAATTATCAACCGAAGCAGCCTGCACAAGCAAGAGTCTACTCACTTACCCCAACCAACAATGAAGAAGAAGAGCCTAGCACTGATGTAGTCACAGGTACCCTTCCACTATTTGGTCGCCTTGCATGCGTTTTATTTGATTATGGTGCTACTCATTCGTTTATTTCTTCCACTTATGTGAAGCTATGTAATATGAACACAAAACCACTTGAGCAAAATATTCGTGTGACCAATCCTGTTGGTGACGCGGTAACATGTGTGAAATATGTGGAAAATTGCCCTATTGTCATAGCAGGGAAAATTTTACCAGCTAGACCAGCGGTGTTTAGTATGCTTGGCTTCGACATCATTCTTGGAAAGCTCTTGTCCACGTGAAGAAGTGCGAGAGGTAGTGTTGATAGAGGTCGTCAGGAAGTCAGCTAAACTGGATTGCTGCTCTAACCAGCTCTCATGGATTGCTGTTGTGGCTCGATGGTGATGGGGATGTGAGCAGCATGGAAATAGAGGAAGAGGAGTGCCAAGACATACGTTCTAGCAGAGGTACTCGACGAAATGTGAAGAAGCTGAAACAAAAAAGTAGGAACGATGCTTGTCGTCGCTTATTAGAACTCTGATACCATAAAATGTTTTACATAAGGAATGAAAAATATTTGATTTCTCCACATTATTCACAATACAAGCATCAAAATAGATACAAGAGGATACAATAATATGATTATGGGTAGGTAATCTCCGTCTTGAATGGTCGGATTCAGTGCTGGGCAAGTTTTCCTTTTCTGGTGTCAACAGTTGGTGAGATTGGGTTGCCTTGTGTAGCAATAGTGGAGCAATGCATCAGATTCGTCTCAATATTTACTTTGTAGCATGGATCAGTGTAATGCTTAAAATCTAATAGCAAAACTCTTAGGCTAATTAGATTTAGATATAACATTTGTTATATTGGGCAGAGTTAGACAATGCAATATTGTGCTTAGATAAATTGAGAGTTGAAAGCTAATCGAAAACCTAAGTATTTAACATTTATAGGGATGGAATGAGCAACAATGTAAAAACAAGAATATCATCATTACCAATATTTTCACATTTTTGAGAGAGTGCTCACCTTGGCAAGAAGTCAAAGTACTTACATTACAGATAAGCCATTGGCAGATTTTCATACTGATTTACAATAGCGAAAAGTACGAGCAATGCGTGAAAAAGTAACATGAAAAATGGGACACCAAAATGGGAAATATAAGGCCTACCCAACCTATTCGAGAGTCCATCGTTTGAATAAACTGAGAGGATATCTGCATACGATTTTAAGGCCAAATCATACCCCCATGGAAGTGCAGCAACAATACAACAAGAAGCCCATTGCACCACGCTCAACCTCACAAAATTGGTTACAATACCCAAATACTCAATCACCACCACCTGCATGGTCATAACAGCAACCAAAGTGACTAAAAAGTAATAGCTGTGAACAACAACCTTCAATACTTTCTTCTTTTTGAGGTCCATGGCATTGAATAGATTAAAGATTTGACATAGGGAAAACATATTGAAGATCATGGTTTTCTGGACATCATCATTCATGATGAACATGGCTTCTCCCTTAAACTGAAAGATTAGCAAAACTGAAACTTGGTATATGACTTGAACTGCAATGTTTCCCCACATACCCTTGGTTATAAGTGGCCGAGTCCCTTTAGCTGGTTTAAGGGTTAGCAATTCCTGACTTTTTAACTCCATCAATAGCAATTGGCTGCCTATAAGGCACATAACCCAATTCACCCAAATCATTTCAAATCCATTTATTGGGGATGCTCCAGAAACCATTGTGGTCACTAAGGCCATTATAAACCCAGAGATGCAAGTGGTGAGCTGAAGTTGAATGAACTTTTGAATGTTGTAGTAACCACATCTGCCAAACTTCAAAATATGTAATAATGAACCAAAATCTTTTATAGTAATATCAGAGATCTCTCTTGCCAATTCAGTGCTTCGAGTCCGGGCAGTGATCCCTACATCGGCTTTTTTTAAAGCTAGGGTGTCTCTTGTGGTCAACCCTCCAAAGAAAGCAACTATATGACCTCCTTTTTGCAATTGTTGTATCATCAAAAGCTTGTCCTCAGGGAGGCAACTTCCTATCACAGTAGCCAGATCCAGTTTCTCCATCCTTCCACTATTGCTATTCACTTCTCGAATTTCTTCACCTTTAATTTCTAGATCTTTTGAACCAGGCGCAAAGATTCCTAATTCACAAGCTATGGTTCTCACTGCTGGGAGCTCATCCTCTGAAATCAACTTCACGCATACTCCAGCAGATCTAAGATCTTCCAATACTGATCTTATCTCTTCATGAAGAGGGGACTCGCCAATTCCTTGATGCAAAGCTTCAAGAACAACTTGGCTTGTTTCAGAATCCACGTCGTTGCACATCAGCCCATCAGTTGCATCAATGCATATGACTGTGACTAGCCCCATTGTTCCACAAGCTGGTATATTTCGAGGGTCTACCCCATATACTTGCACCTTTTTGTTCCAGTAGGATAGAGAAAATGTAATCACAAGAGGCACTCCGTGTTGTGTTCCTATTACCATGGCTGTAAGAGCACTTGTCAAGATCCAAATTTTTCGTTGAGATTTTAGGGAAATTCTCTCAAAGATCTTCATCAACCTGTCCATCGAAACATTCTCCTTAAGTTCTTGCGAATGTTTATTGTTATTGTGTTTTCCACATAGGAGGCGAATTAACACCACAAAAGCAATGAGCACAGTGACATAAAGAGCAAACTTTTCATTCAAATCATTTGGTTCCTCTATCCGATCTTGTAAGAGTGTCTTCTCATTAAGATCATGAGCCACCAAGCTCAACTCCTTACCCATAGCTGTATTTTCACCGACCGATGTCACAAGCATGGTGCCATGACCCTTAACAACCTTTGAACCTGAGAAAAGAAACGGGTTCTGATCACTATTAATTTTGGAGTCCAAAACCTCATCCACTACCAAATTCTCCCCTCGCACAAACAAACCATCAGCCGGAATACTATCAGCCTTCTCCAAACACACTATATCACCCTCCACAACATCAGAAATGGCAATCCGTTGGGCCTCTCCCCTTCTGATAACATTCACTTCCAATTTCCCAATATTCTTTAACATCTTCTTCACCCTCTTCCTTTCATGGTGAAAGTTTCGTACGGAAGGGAATGCAACAAGCAAGACCACGCCAAGGAGAATAGCAACCCCATCATGCCACCCATGTTTAAATCCATGCCCCTTGATATCAATAGCAAAGGCAAACCCAGCTGAGACCAAGAGCAAAAAAATTGTCCATTTCCTACAGGCCCGTAAGAAGAAGTAGAAGAAGCCTTTTTCACGATCTTGGCTGCGCATTTTCTGGTCTTGGCTGCGCGCAACAATTCCCTCCTGTTGAGATAAGTGAATAAATTAATAAATACAGCCTTTTAGAATAACGACACGATTATTAGTTTATTATACCTCCAAATTAGAACCTAGAAGTCTTGCAACCCGGTCAACGCCGCCTAGTTTTCTGAGAGAGTTCAAGTTCTTCTCTTTCACAATATGAGCAACTTTGTTCCGATCTTCCCCATCATCAGAACCTTCAGAGACAACATCAATGACATGTTGGGATTGTTCAGAGTCGGCGGCTGGTAGAGTTTCTTGTGGGCCCATATAAGGTCTCGACGGTGGCGATGGCTGTGGAGATTCTTGAGATCTCTTGACGGTGACCAGAATCCTTACGTGTAAAATTTTACGCCAAACCCGACGGTATTTGCCAGAAGCAGCGGTGGTGGTGGTGGTGGTGGTGGCAGTGAGGAGTAGGCCAGCACCAAGAGTAGTGTTGTCTTCATTATCACAAGCTTCGTTGTCATTCATGGTGTTTGACTGGAAGACGTTTCTGGGCGCTAGAGGATCTAAGAAGATGACACAACAGCTTTAGCTTAGTGAAAAACCTTTTTCTAATTTTGAAAACTTGTAAAACAGAAAATGGTGGGAAATCTATTTAAAGAAAGTAGTTGATTAATTTGGAGACAACCCATTTGCATGCCCAGAAAATAAAACAAAACGTACCGTTGGAATTGAAGACGTTGCAATTTCAACAATTGAGAATCCTTCTGGGAAAACCTCTACAATGACAACAATGGTTTTCTGATCTGACAAAATAGAACTAATTCTCAGACAACAACCAAAACTGTGTTTAAAGCATATCAAAAGAGAATGTTGATGGAGATGAGATGAAGATGTCTTCACCCAGATCGTCTATTTATGGGCGAAGGCGGCTAGGTTTAACGGGGGAATCACCTAGAAATTGTATTGGGTAAATTTCAAAGAAATTGTGCAATTACGAGGTCGGGCCCAGTAAGAGACTGGGAAACACATTGAGTTCTTGTGTAAAAAACTTAACACATTTCTTAGAAATTGTTCGATCCATGCAAAGAAATTAAAGTCACGTCCCCTGCTTTTAGTCTTGTTGTACCTTTTTTTTTTAGAACTTAACACCTTAAGAAAGAACTGGGAAATGTGTAAAGTAATTAAGAACCTATAAATTTCGCAGAAATTGTTCCAGGAAAAGAAATTAAAGTCACCCCTCAACCCTGCTTATAGTCTTGTACTTGTTACACATTAATTTTCTCTGGAGGCAAAACACCATTGTTGTCTGCATGCATTCCTTCAAGTGGGCCGACAATATTTCCCTTGCATTGCGTCGGCGGCTATACGCGTGGTAGGTTTCATTACATGTGGTCCTGTAGAGTCCAAGTTCTTTGTCCTACGTACGTACGTACCTTTCCTTTAATTTGTTTCCAATTTCCCTCTCTACTCTTACTTAATTATCCGACTGAACAACATGAACTTTCTGAGTCAAGCCTGCGCGAGTCTCTCTCCGCGGCTATTACGCGTGGTAGGATATATATACATATATATGTTTATTTATTGATTTTGGGTTCCACTGAAGACCATCGTTTCCATGTATGTACGTTTAAGAAAAAGTGAACCATTAATTACGACAAGCAAGGGCCTTCCATGACAAACCACTTTCGCTCTATATATGTCATCTGCGGGGTTCCCAAATCCCAAGGAAGATCAACGGTTGAGATCGTAGGGATCGATGATGAGCACGTCAAGTGGGACGAGAAGGTAATAACTATTAAGTAATTTCCTTGCCGCGGCATTTTGGAATGCAAAATCAAATTATCCATCAAGTTTAGTTATTTGTAAAGCCTCTACATTAGCTTGTAAGAGCATTCCTATCGAGCTCGTCAGAGTAGTGTATTCGTTAAAATCAGCCGAGTGCCCTCAAAAATGAGTCTGCAACGAGCTCGTCAAGTCTACAGTGTTTCTGCGGAGCGTCAAGTTGGCTCGTCTGGTCTGCGGAGCCAAAAAACTTTCGTCTCTTCTTATTTTTCAATTGTTTATTGAGCTTCCCGCCTTCTGTCAAGCTGCAGCAGAAATCTCCTGCGTTTTCGGTTCCTTCTTTCTTCCAAGCTTCCGAATTTCAGGTTTGTTTTGGTTCTAAACTTTGATTTTGGTTTTTGGGTTTTGTGGGTTTTGGACTGATTTTGTTTTTTTGGGGGTTTTGGATCTGCACAAACCCACTCATTCATTTCATTTTGTGTCTTTTGGTGATTAGAATGATGCTCTGTTTAAGCATTTATTTTTGTAGGAGATGCCCTCTGCATTTTAGCTTGTTACGTTGTTTCATGCAATTACCTTTATTGCTTTCTGTGGCTATGGTTGATTGAAGCAATACTTTGAAGAATGGATTTTGGTTTTAACTCAATAGGTTATTGATATGGTTGTAATTGTAAAAATATTTGAGGTCAGCACTTCAGACTTCAATTCTTGGGGGATCATTTTTGTATGGATACCATACAATGTTTAAACCTAGTTTCGTATGACTTGCATCATGGTTTGAGGTTTTTGAATTGAATGTCATTTCTAACTGTGGGTGAAGATGAGCTTTTTATATTTTAAACTTCTCGCGTTTAGTTTTGTTTGAAAATTTAAGTATCCAGTAGTGCCCCATTCATTTACAATTGCTGAGTATCGTTGACAGGTGAGGGAAGTGTCATTGACAGGTCAAACCAATTTCCTTGATATTGCCAAATTCCATTGTGACAGATTAGGTTAAAACTGTAACTATTTTGCAAATTACATTTTGGATATTTTCAACAAATAGCTCATCCCACGGCTTTCTTCCTCGCACTCCAACCAACCTCCAGATTTCTCATTTTGATGTGCTCCTACTGAATCCCCATTTATTTGGTCCCATATATACTTGAATAGTGATTCTCACTCTCTTTATCTGTCTCTCTTGGTTTATTTTCTCTCTACGCTTTGTGTTTCAACTTCTCCTCTGTCCCTCACGGCCACTCACCATTTATACCATTCACCATTTGTGCCATTCATCATTTGCTACACCAAGTCATGCCTGTAGGAGTTATGTTTCTAATGTAATTTTTTCTTTTCTTTTCTTTCCAATTAAGAATTCTTTTTGGTAAAAGGGCATTTATAGTCCTTGGTAATACTGTCGGATGCATGTTTGATGAATACTTTAATGTTGTGCTTGCTGCAACTTTAATTGTTCTTTTATTCTTTGGACTTATATTTTGTTTGTTTATGCAAACAAAATGTATAAGCAAGTTATAAGGTGCATCAAGTTTGACTTATAGACTATATTATTTGATTTTAGGGATGGATTCAAACCAAGTTCCCTACTACACCAATCTTCTTAGTGGTGATGATCTTTTCGTAGAATCTACAAGTACAATGTTTGATCATCAAGAGCCTTCACCCCAAATGGAAGAGGTTGAAGTAACTGTTAAAAAACCATGTCGGGGTGGCAACTTCACTTTGGACGAAGACAACCAGCTTGTGCAGTCGTGGATTGAAATTTCATTGGATGCGGTACAAGGGAATGAACAAAAACATAAGCGATATTGGCAAAGAGTTTGTGAGTTCTTTCACGAGAACAAGACGTTTGATTCCCACCGTAATCAAAACTCTTTAATGAATCGTTGGTCCGTGATTCAACAAGCGGTAAATAAGTTTTGTGGTTGCTTAGCCCAAGTTGAATCAAAGCATCAAAGTGGTCAAACTGAACAAGACAAGGTATGCTCTAGTTATGAACATAATTATAAAAAATCTTATTTATTCCTACTGATTCTAATTATGTTGAATTTCTTAATTTTTCAGATTGGCAAGGCAAAACTCTTGTATTACGAGCTCCAAGGAACAATATTTCACTTTGAACATTGTTGGTTATTATTAAGGTTTCATCCAAAATGGGTGGGTCATATGGAAACTACAAATCCAAAGAAAAAATCTGCTGTGAAATCCGTTACTAATACTCAAAATTCGATAAATCTGGAGGAAGGCGAGGCCTCACCCGAAGCTTTTGTAGACCTAGAGCGACCAATAGGCCGGAAAGCTGAAAAGAACAAACGAAAGACTACCGAAAAAACGAATCCGGGTGTAGTTGTGATATTGAATGACATAAATGAAGACAAGAAGAAGAAAACAAAACTATTTGAGGAAGCACGTGAGCAAGACAAAGAGATGTTTATTCTTAAGCAAGAGGAAGTGCGCCTTGCGCAAGAGGGAGTGCACCTTAAGCACAAGGGAGTGCACCTTAAAGAGAGGGAATTAAATTTGAGAGAAAAAGAGTTTCAGTTCAAACAAGAGAAAGAGGAAAGGGAGTTTCGGTTCAAACAAGAGAGAGAGGAAAAAGAATTTATGTTCATGAATACAAGTCAATTGGATGAAGATGGCATAGAATATGTTCGGCGACGCAAAAAGGCAATCCTTCAAGGTCAAATTGGCAATCCATGAGGGAGCTGAAGATGGGTTATAATATCTTCATTGTTTGTTAGTTATTAACTTTTGTATCCACTGATTTTAGGGGAAGACAATCCTATTTTGCTAATGCGCCCTAGAGATCTAATTTTGTAGCCACTTGAAGGCTATTTGGATTGGTCACATTATGTGGATTTACTTTTGTTATTTTAAAGTGTTGGTTAAAAGACTTTTTCTAGGTTTGTTGTAATGAAATGCCCAATTCTAAGGTTGTAATGAAGTATTGTTTTCCTTAAGGAAGCTTATTAGAATTGATGATTAATGTACATATGGTTAAAATGCTCAAATTCTGCAGTTACTACCTTTCTGCAGAAATTCTGCAGATTCTGTATTTCTGCAGAAATTCTGCAGTTTCTGCACTCTTCAGTATTTTTAAGTTCCTAAATTTTTCTGTTGCTGGTTTCTGCATTCCTTTTTTAAATTCCTGCATTTCTGGTTTCTGCATTTTCTGGTCCTGCACCTTGCAGTTTCTGCATTCTGTTTTTGTTCAATTTCTGCAGTTTCTGGTTTCCTGCATTTCTGGTTTTGCATTTCCTGGTTCCTACATTTCTGGTTTCTGCAATTACTGCAGAATTTCTTCTGCAGTTCTTTTTTTTCTGTTTCTGCAGAGACCAGAAATGGAGTAATTGAAAAAAGCCACATAAAAATGTGCATGTGCAAGAATTTCTGCAGTAATTGAAAAAAGCCAGAAATGCAGGAATTGAAAAAAGCCACATAAAAATGTGCATGTGCAAGAATTTCTGCAGTAATTGAAAAAAGCCAGAAATGCAGGAATTGAAAAAAGCCACATAAAAATGTGCATGTGCAAGAATTTCTGCAGAGACCAGAATTTCTGCAGCTTTTTTGGTTGTGTTACTGCAGAATTTCTTCTGCAGTTTCTGCAGAATTTCTTCTGCAGTTTCCGCAGAATTTTCTTCTGCAGTTTCCGCAGAATTTCTTCTGCAGTTTCCGCAGAATTTCTTCTGCAGTTTCCGCAGAATTTCTTCTGCAGTTTCCGCAGAATTTCTTCTGCAGTTTCCGCAGAATTTCTTCTGCAGTTTCTGCAGAATTTCTGTTTCTGCAGAGACCAGAAATGCAAGAATTGAAAAAAGCCACATAAAAATGTGCATGTGCAAGAATTTCTGCAGAGACCAGAAATGCAAGAATTTATATTTTTTCTGCAGCTTTTAATTTGTGTGCTTGTGCATAAAAATGGGTTATGTACGATGTTGCCCATTGTAGAGGATCAGCAAAAAGCCACATATCAAATCTGTTTTAGTTGTGTGGCCATGGCTCATGGTCAATCTGTTTTAGTAATGATATTCTCTAACGTCTTCCAAATCAACCTATACTATATCAAATCATAATTCCCAGATTAAAAAACAGCATTTTGTAATATTGCTAATAAAATACCAAAAAATCCAAAAAAAGAAATTATTGTTCAAGATTTCGTTAATCTTATTGAAGAAACTAAACCCAATGACCCAGTATGAAGGCAACAAATTGAAAACCAGCTAGAATAAAGAGACAAAACCCAATGATCATATACCATCATACAACTAAAAATTGATCAAATACTGGACATTGACAATTTACCATTCAAATTACCAACTTTGAAAAGATAAATACTGCATCCTGCCTACTGCCTACTGACACCGAAAACACATCAACACATTCAAGCCACACAAACCCAAAATAGATGTTTTTCATCAGCTTGAAGCAACATCGAATTCCCAGATGAAAAATAGATATATAAACAAAATACATGTGAAAAAGTAAAAACATCACAAAAAATAAACAATCATGAGCTTCAATTCATGATACCATTAGCCCCATAAAACCTTCGAAGTCTTATGTCTCGCTATGTAGTTGCCATAAGTGTTCAACGAGATCCAACTGGAGTTGAGAATGGGTTTCCCTATCTCTGATACCATGATGACGTCGAATGAACTCACTAAAGTCATTTGTAGGCCCGGGTGTCACTGATTCAAGTGGTTCATTGAATTGTTCATATTCGAAGTCTTCTGCACCATTGTTATTCCGCTCATCTTCAATGATCATATTATGTAGAATTACGCATGCCGTCATAATGTCCTTAAGCGTTTCAAGGTGAAAAAGTCGGGCAGGTCCACGCACTATTGCAAATCGTGCTTGAAGTACTCCGAAGGCACGCTCCACATCCTTCCTTGCTGATTCTTGGGCTGCAGCAAAGTGTTTTTTCTTATTCCCTTGTGGAGATGAAATTGTTTTTACAAATGTTGCCCACTGCGGATATATGCCATCAGCAAGGTAATATCCCATTGTATAGTTATGATCATTTATTGTGTAGTTGACAGGAGGAGCACGTCCTTGAGCAAGGTCAGAGAATATAAAAGACCTTTCTAGCACATTTATATCATTATGAGACCCGGGTAACCCAAAAAAAGCATGCCATATCCAAAGATCATATGAAGCCACTGCTTCCAAAATAATAGTTGGTTCGTGGATATGACCAGAATACATACCTGCCCACGCAGCTGGACAGTTCTTCCATTTCCAATGCATGCAATCAATGCTCCCCAACATGCCTGGAAATCCACGATTTTTGCCTTCAGCTAGCAATCTGGCGATATCTTGATTATTGGGTGACCTTAAGTATTCTTCTGAAAAAATTGAAATCACTGCTTTAACAAACTTTTTTAGACTCTCTAGTACGGTGGGTTCTCCAATCTTCAAGTACTCGTCCATAAAATCAGCAGTAACACCATATGCAAGCATCCTAAGTGCAGCGGTGATCTTCTGAAGGGAAGAAAAACCAAGCCTTCTAGAACCATCTCTTCGTTGGACAAAATAAACATCGTGAGCTTCGACCGCATGTTGAATACGACGAAAAAGAAGACGACTCATCCGAAACCTCCTACGAAAATATTTGTGAGGATATATTGGTCGTTCAGCAAAATAGTCACGAAAAAGATCTTTCCCGGCTTGCAAGCGATCACGCATGATGAATGTGCGACGTCGTTTAGGATTACCGTGTAATATAGAACTTTCTTCTTCTATAGCAAGTTTTGCAATTACCTCTAACTCTTCATCAGAATCTGATTCGATAAGAAGCATTTTGTGGAAAAAAGAGCGATCCATTGAAACAAAACAAAGATTGAAAGCTGGACAGTTTTTTTTTCCTACTGAACTGTCTGAAAATTTTCGGAGAACTACTACATGAAATAACTGTAAGTTTAAGAAATTTTGCAAGAAATTTTGCTGCATAACACTGAAAATTTTCGAATGAATTTATGACAGTTCCAGTGGTTGGAACTGTCATAAATTGTTGCTGTAACTACAGTTGAATCGCATTGATCACGCCTGAAGTCTGCAACGCATTCAATGGAACACAAGCATTAACTATAGCCGAATTTAAACACAGGTTGGAGCATGTATTCTCTGACGCACGGTACTGAACATTAATTCATGAACAATATTTAGAGAATAAAAATATTTAGTTGGAGCATTCCGCCACTCTGCCCCACCAGCGCCACTGTTTTCCCTGCATCAATCTTAAGGCTCAGGCCCTTAAAGATTATCTGATCAGGTCTTGCTGGATATGCAAAGAAAACATTTTTAAGCTCCACACGTCCTTTTATTTTTCTTTTAATGTGTAGTCCTAGTTTTCAATTTAGTCCTCAAAAGGAACGGTCCAAAATCGTTATTCGTTACTCCCTTGGCGTCCACGTAGATCATGTACGACCAAGCAAAGAAAACAGACATGGAAACAAACTAGCAGGAATGGAAGTTGGTGGTTGCCCGTTGATGCAATCCATATATGATTTGGAGAATAAAATTTAAAATAAAAAATCAAAGAGCTAGCCCAAACTATTAAATTAACACGAAATTTCTTCTGTAGACACCATACACTATACTTTTCAAACGTGGTTCTCATCGAAAATGCTTTTTATTTGACAGAGAACACTATAAAGATATGGATTTAACAATGGTCGAAGCATGAGTTTTGATTCTTTAAATTGAAAACTAGGATCTAAATGTCAAAAGGGACAATAACACGAGAAGATTGTGACATAACACGAGTTTTCCTGCATGTCCTGGTTCCTACATTTCTGGTTTCTGCATTTCTGCAGAAATTCTGCAATTACTGCATTTCTAATTCTGCAGTTACTGCAGAATTTCTTCTGCAGTTCTTTTTTTCTGATGAACTCACGCTAGGAGCTTTAATTGATGAACAAATATAGTAGGCCTTTTGTTCAACTGCTGGGATGTTGTTCTATTAATTGAAGAACAAGCAATTATTTCAGTGATAGTTGGTTGGAGGTGGTAGTTGAAAAACTAATAAAATAAGAATATTTATTTGAAGTAGAGAAATTTTAGAGAGTTTGATATTTGAGGCTTTTGAAAAGTGACTAGTTAAAATAACAAAAGTGAATTTTTTAGCTAAAATTTGCCTAAATTTTGACTAGCTCACTACAAATGCTCTAAACTTGCAGATACTGTGCTCACGAGTGAAAATGCACAACTTTTTTTCAACCTATAAATAATAGGTGATGATGATGCCAAATCTTGCACATCTAGACTGTACATTTCAGGTCACGTGCAAAATAAGAAGAGAATCACTAGAGCGACGCTGACATATTTTTGGTTTTTGAAAATGTTTGTGATTCCCACTAAACCCAAGAGCTGAGGCTAAGTGCACGGGTCATATATAGCATTATCAGAGCTGCATGGGTTAGCCCGCGTCTTTCAAGGGCTAGCCTCAAGTTGGGTCAAGGCTAGATGTGTGAGTTATGTTGCGCCTTTCAAAGGCTAAGTGCACAGGTTAGGCCGTGGGTGTATTAATTCTCTTGGTGAATACCAACCACATGTTCGTTTATACAATTCTTGTTGCAATTGGGCCTGGGCTGACACTTCATTAACGAATCCATAGCCCAATAATTGGCCACGTCACCAAGTCAACAAGTATATTGGTTCATTTAGAATTGCGATTTCAAAAAGTATGATTTGAAAACGTAATTTTTGAAAACGCAGTTAAGGGTTTGACAAAATAGCGATTTGACCTTTAAAATTGTATTTTAGCCTTTAAAATTCTGTGTTTTCAAAAAAGCATCATTTTATCTGTAATTTGAAAACGCAGATTTTCTGCTTTTTCAAATTGCAATTTTTTAAAAACCCATTCCCAAACGATTCATTTTTTGTAATTTAATTTAAAATCGCACTTATTGTCTACGAAATCGCAATCTCAAACATACCCTATATATCATAACTCCTAGTGCTAGAATTAATAGACCCAATATATTTGAGATAGAAATGTTTTACAAATTGGTTTGTATATGTATCTTTTAAGCTATTACAAAAGCATATAAGTATGTTATTAAAAAAGTGAAAAAAATTCACTTAACCGCCATGAACTCTCCTAGCTTCTGTAATCATTTTTAAAGTTTAAAAACTCTCAATTTAAGATATTCAACTTTAAAAAAATTGCAAATCTTAACGAACGCTTTAAAAATTTCCAAAATACCCATATTTAAAAAAATAATTTAATTAAGATATTTTTGTAATCTTATAAATTTTACAAGGATATAAAGTTTATTTTATCTTTTGACAATTTGATTTAATCCCATATCATAATGGAGGTGTGAGATTACAAAAACTTAAAAGTTTGATACATTAAATTAAGAGTTTTAAAACTTTAAAAGTGATTGCAAAAGTGATAAAAGTTCAGGAAAAAACTTTTCCTTAAAGTTAAGTAAAATTACCCAAAAAAAAATGTAATTCTCACGTACTAAGATAAACATATTTTTAAATTTTTTTTCAAACCAATTTATAAGAAATTTTTTGTGTCAATTGCAATATCTATTCAATATGTAATTCTCAATCTTAACTTTAAGCCACCATATATGTTAATCTTTTGTCTACAAGCTAGTGATTGATTTTGCAAATTAACTTTGTGAGCACAGCCTTTACAAATAACTAAAGTTGATGGATAATTACGAGCTACTGATTTTGCATTCCTGGAGGAAACTACTTGTTACCTTCTCGTCCCACTTTACGTGCTCATCTTTCCTGCGATCCCAACCGTTGATGTTCCTTGGGAACAAAAAAGCAAGGGAAAAGTTGTACGTCCACCGCGTATAGCCGCGGACGAACTGCAAAGGAAAAGTCGCGCGTCCACCGCCTTACGCGTATTAAACGCGCTGAAAGTGATATTAATGGTGTTTGCCTTGAGAGAAAATGAATAAGAGCATCACAATAGATTTTTTAAATTAACCCCAATAAGTTAGACTAGTGGTTAAGGTTTAAGGTCTTTAAAAAATATCATCTCATAAGTTTTAGGTTTAAGACTTACTAGATGCAAGCTACTTTTTTAGGCCAGTCATTTAGGCAAAACATGTGACTCCAATATTCA
Organism: Betula pendula; assembly: GCA_900184695.1. Lineage (NCBI taxonomy): Eukaryota > Viridiplantae > Streptophyta > Magnoliopsida > Fagales > Betulaceae > Betula > Betula pendula. The sequence continues at coordinate 29,407 of FXXK01002591.1, forward strand.
ATAATAGGAGTATTAGTGCGTGGCATTGGACCGGCGACTCAAATGTTCAATGTTGAGAGTGATGAGGCTTTGACCTTTATGCTAACTAAGTCGTAGTCGTATAGTGAGCCCGTAGTACTATTAAGCTGTTATAAGGGTGAAGCCGAATACCTCATATCAAAAATAGATTTTTTAATTTCTATCTCAAGTAGCTAATCAAAATTATTATTATTATTATTATTATTTAATTTTAGTTAATGACTTTCAAATGAGTTTAATGAGAGCAAGAAAGAGAAAAGCTTCAAATATTTATGTATTGATGCACAATGCTTTTTTATATTGGACACAAATTAATTTAATAAAGTGACAAATGTCATTTAACATGTACTTTTTACATGTTTTTTTTAATAATATTAATAAGCAAATATATGCTTCTCACATGTTTTAAAAATACGTATCACTTTATTAGACTAATTTGTAAAAAAGTTATATCATACCATCTTTAAGAAAGCATTGTAGCTCAATTTAGAGAATTAATCCGATGGACACACTTTTTAGATTTTTGGTTAACCAATCTTACATGCACTCTAAAATACATAAGCTTAGTGCTCAAGGATATGCAGCAGGGATGACTTTTCCTTGCATGGAACAATTTCTAAGCGTTTTTTTTTTTTTTTTTTTTTTTTGCAATACACCATGGGAACGAAAAGAAAAAATTGCGAGTGCTTTACGCAACAAGAATCTTCAAGGTTGATTTCCCAGTCTTTTACTTGGAAGTTGGGCCTAGGCCCAGGCCGGCCTTGCTCTTCGCCTATAAATAAAGACGAACCGGCAGAAGTCGTCTTCATCTCCATCAACTTGCCATGAAGAAGAAATACTAGAGTTCTTTCTGATTTC
>FXXK01002593.1:0-32935 GCA_900184695.1 Betula pendula
AAGAGAGAAGATGGGGCGGGAATGGTTCCACAGATTGCGAGCATCGGGCATCTCTCCTCCACGCCCAAACTCTTGTGAGCTCGTTCAGGGCTCGAGGTCCTGGAAAAAATCGTCTTCGATCTTGACAGTGGCTACTCGGTGCTTGTATCGGTCATTCATCGACATCTCCTCGCATGTTCTATTCCCCATTCGTTACCGTGGGCCCAAGTGCGATTCCCTGACACATGAACCACGTCAAGTTTGGTGCTTATATCTTTTCACCAACTGGTTCGCTTGCTTATAATCTGCAATGAAGCGGCCTGCTGAACCGGTGGCGGGCACTTTCCTTGAGCGAAAGGTCCTGATTTTCTTTCTTCAGCGCCACCATCTCGTTCTGTAAACGAAAGCCAGTTGCTTCTGAGCATCGCCTAGCTCCCTCCGCGACGAGTCGCGCTCAGCCTCTATCGAGTGGAGGTTCCCGGATAGATCGGAAACTTCCGCCTCAAAGCCAGCAATGGTCCCCCTCTGCTCATCAACGGACCTCTGCAACTGAGACGAGCGATCCACCAACTCGGATTCTGCTTGCACCGCCCTTGCAAGCCTGACCCTAAGGTCGGCGCCAACCCTCAAGCCCTGCGTTCGCCCTGTCAACCCGGATGACGTCGGAAGTCAATGCATCGATCCTCGCTTGCCAACGTCGACGGTTGAGCGAAGCTGATCATATTCGGAGGACTTCGCCTCCAAAACTTCCTGTTCTCTAGGGCTGGTAGAAAGCTCCTTTTCTCATAACGAGCCGACGCCCCCTTCCGCTCAAGATTGCGAGCTTCTAACGGCAGCGATGGTGGACCTTAGCTGCTTTGAGCTCATCTTCTCGGCTCCAGCTGGGTCTTCCAATTTAAGGAACGAGTCTTCGCCGGAGCGCAAATGTCTACCGAGCGAAATCCACGGCGACTAGAGAATCCTACAAAAAATGGGCATAAAATTAGTGAGGCGAGCCGAACCTAAGAACGGAAGCAACTAGCGCAACCGCAATGTACCTCTATTTGACGACGAAGACCAAGAACCGGATCTTCGTGAAGGCCGCCATTTCCCACCCAAACTGGACGCGAGGCGCCCGACCCTCCGGGAATGGTGAAGTTGGGGAACCCTTCGCCTTTCAAGTTCAAAGGCTCGAGCTCATTAGGGACCTCGAAGGCGTCTATCTCCTCAACCAAACCCACTTCTGCGGCAGACTCAGTCTCCTCAACCGAACCTGTTCGGCAACAACAGGTTCAGTCCCTCCCAACCGAACCTATTTCGGAACAACAGGTTCGGTCCTCCAACCGAACTACTAGGAGCCTCGAAAGAGGCAACATCTGCGACTAATCGAGTCGTCACCCACGAATGGGTCCGGTTTCCTGCTGATCAGCCGCGCCGCAGCCGCGGCAGCTTCATTTTCTAGCACAGAGCCAATCTCGCCTCTTCGGCGGCCGGCTCCAACTCCGGCACCGAGAGGAGAAGAGACGGCGAGCCGTACCCGCCTCGCCGAGTCCAGCTTGGGGAACCGCCCCAGGAAGAGCTCCGGATCCTCACCCTCGAGGAGAATCTGGACACCTTTGGCTCCCTTTCGCCGGACGGTAGGTCCTGATGAAATCCACATACTCGTGATCCCTCGCTACCTCCTCGATGGGAAACGAAGAGTCTGCGCCGCACGCGACCCGGTAACCTTTCTCTTTAAGGCTGGAGATCTCCCTCGCTAGAGGAACTCGTCCTCATCTTCATCTGAGCTGTCGCTCAGAACGACTGGGCCCTCGACTATCTGTGGAGCCGTGATTCTCTGCTGAGTCACCTTCTTCGCCCGAAGAGAGCGAAGCCGACCGTGCCGACGAGGCAGAGGGTTCGATTTCCTTAACTGGGGCGGGGCTCGGCCCTTTGGATCTTGTCCGCCTAGTCGAAACCTCCACTTTCCCTTCCTTCTTCTTCTTCGACGGAAAAAAGGGGTGCGGAATTTTGGACATACCGGTACATCTCTGCGCAGAGAAGCCCAAGTACTTCTGCAGATTTACGGGTCGAAGCAAAGAACCCCAAGTTCGACTCCTCGCTCCCGTCCTCCACGTGCGCTATAGACCAAGCGATCATACGATCAAGCTTCTTTTTTGGGTGGCCGTCAATCTCGGCTTGGGGAACACCGTCTTAGGCGGATGTTCCTCCCATTTAAGTGGACCCGAGCCTCTGGTGGATGGTCCCACAAAATAGAGGGAAGCTCCCATCCCAAACCGGAAACGTAAAAGAACGCCTTCTCGAAAGGGGGGTTACTCAACCATGTGGACGGGGCAGAAAAGAACTTTCTACCCCGACCCTGAAATGTCCAGGTGTGGCCATACTTGTAGGGGGGTAAAGATTCAGAAACTCCAGCGCAGTCAGCTCCACGCGTCCCCAGAACCATTCGCCACGCCACGCAACAGCCACCACGGTCACCACGCGCCGGCCTTCAGCTCCGTGGGGGCCATCTCTAAAATGTGTAATATTTCCGAACCACCTGGGGAAAAGGCAGCCGGAGCCGCCTCGAGGGACTTCTCGAAGATGCTCACCTCGTGCCCCTTAATGTTCCTAAAAATGTCACCATCAAGGCCAGGGATCCGGATCTTCACCTCATCAGGAATCTCGTAGGCCTCCCTAAGCTTTCGGCGTCTTCCGGTCTCAAGGTGGACCGCAAAGTAGACGGGGCCTCCGACTCATCCAATCTCGAGGATTTCGGAGGCACTGACGACCCAGAAGGCCTCGAAGATTTCGAAGATTTCCTCGGCATCGTATCTGGAACAGAATGTTGGGTAGAAAGCGAAAGGTGAGAGGTCAGTCGCCGCAAAGGAAAATTACAGTGACGGCTAGGGATTTTTCGCGAAGAAGACAAAGCAAGGTTCCCCTCAAAACGTACTCATATGCGTTGAGGTGAACCGCCTCCAAGAAAGGTGTGGACGGGAGATGGACACGTGTAGCCACGCCTAGAGGTGAACACGTGTAGCCCTACCAGTTGATGACGCGCAGCCCCACGTCTCCATAAACGACGGTTCATTTTTCGAATTGAGATAAAATTCTCCCGCCATTCCAAGCGCATGACGCGAGAAATTTTAGGGGGTAACTGTTGGGGATTGGGCCCGAAGTTACAGTTGGCCCACACCTGATTCTCTTACAGCGCGGCCCATGCAAGTTCGGCCTAGTCCACTCCTCCACCGACCCTGGTCATAAGGTTCGGTGGATGTGATAGGAACCCGGCCGAACCCCTGGGTCCGGTTCCGTATATGAAATTCCACCGACCCTGGTCATAAGGTTCGGTGGATGTGATAGGACCCGGCCGAACCCCTGGGTCCGGTTTCCTATATGAAATTCTGCCGACCCCCGAGGTTCTGCTCCTGTTTAAAGGAGCCTCGCCGACCTTTAAGGTTCGGTTCCCATATAAGAGAATTAACGACCTTTTATGAAGAAGGGACAACTCCTATTATGGTAAGCATTTATGATCGCCGGCCTCGATCATTGCGCCCGCAAGTTCCCAATGCCTACAAAGCCCATTAAGACGTGACTGATGTGACAACCGAACAGGAATTTACATGCCGTGGACCATTGCACTTATGACACGTGGAACAACCTTTAATGGCCCGTATGGGCATGGACGACTAAGGGGAAACCCAGGGACCCACCGAAGAGCTTCATTAAATGAGCCTCGGGAGGGCAGCCACTATATAAGAAGAAGGGATAGGTTCGGCAAGAGGTACGTACAATCATAATATAGAAAAGTTATTCTAAGTCTTTCTCTCAAAGAAAAGAACTGACTTAGGCATCGGAGCTATCCCCCGCCGGCAACCCCGGCAAGATCTTGTGTCTAACACTTTCTCTGTTTTCAGGTGACTCGCGCAGCCGGAGTTGGAAACTGTCTCAACAGACACCATTCTAGCCCAAAAGTCTAAGCTAATGAGCTTGAGTCTACTTAGGTATATTAACTATTATTTTCTTTTATGATTTATCAATGTGGGACACAACACTCACAAGTGTACTTACAACAATCTCCCATTCACTTGTTAATCTCACCACATTAGCCCAACTTCTCCTTGCTTGTAAGTCTTTTTACATTTTCAAGAGTATCACGTGTTCAAGAGCTACTCTAGAGGAGCCACAGAAAGCAAATCCAAAAATCTATGTTCAAGCTATCTAAGGGATTGATTGCAAGGTGTGGGATTTGGTTGTTGAGGTTAAACCATGGTCAGTTATAGCTTGAGCTATAAGTGATTGGTTTTGATAGATTTTCATGAAGCAATTCATGGTATTTTTGGGTTATTGATTGTTGGGTTTTCTTGGTGGTTAACCGATTGTGTGAGTATAGGGTATCAATTTTGTTAAAGAATATCAATAATGGGCAACTTGAGTTTGAGAAGGAATTTGGCTTGCTTTGGATTTTGGTGTTGTTATGGTGGCTAGCCAAAATTAGTGATAGGGTGTGTAATATTTTGGAGGTGATTTGAATGGTGTGTCTACTGTCATGATCAAATATTTGTTGGATTTTATTTCATATGTAGATTTTTTGATGGCCATGTGTGTGTGTGTGTGTGTGTGTATGGTAATTAGAAAGATTGTGGGTTGGTTAATTATATTGGATTCTCCTTTATTAAGATGTGGCTTGTAATGTGACACATAGGAGGACTAAATGATGCTTGGATATTTAGGGTAATGTGATTAATTAGGATAAATCATTAATCAAATTGAATTACATAGAAGGATAAGGTTTGATAAAGAGTTTGGAATAATTGCTCAATGTGTGATGACAGTGTGAGGGTTAGGTCGTGGTGCATCATTAGCACAAAGAATGATAACGCTGCTTGGCTATTTTTAGAAAAGTAAGAAATGCTATATGAGAGTTAGCAGGTAGTTGGAGGTGTAACCGCGATTAATAGTGCAATATATCACGGGCATGGGACACAGGATTGGATGCTTAAGATTGAAGCTAGTTCTCTAATGTAAAGTACCAAATAACTGGTTTAAGGGAGGAATCACGAAAAGAGCCAACGATGAAAGTGTACTAAATCAGGAGTCCACTTTAACGGGTTATGAAGCTTGTAAGTATTTTACTTATTGAGCCATTTTACAAAGCTTTTGAAGTATGATTATTAACTTACCTGAGCCTGAGTATTTTATGAATAACATAATTATATATTTTCAATTATTTTCACATGTGTTAAAATAAGTTGTGAAATGAAAAGAAATAATTATAAGAACAAAAATATGGTTTTAATAGAGACATGTTATTTCATATTGTTGAATAATGAGAATCAGAGATGTCAATAATTGGGAAATCATAAGGTTGTCTTATGTTAACTATGGAAGCCGAATATGTCTTCCAGGTTAAATAAGAAGCTAGAATATTTTTCTAAGTTAAATATGAAGCCAGAAGGTTGTCCAATGTTCACTGTGGAAGTTGAAGGTGTCTTCCAGGTTAAATAAGAAACTAGATAGTCTTTCTAAAGTTGAATGTGAAGCTAGAATGTGTTCTTATGTTAATTGTAGAAGCCGAATGTGTCTTCCAGGTTAAATAAGAAGCTAAAAGTTGTCATGAAAATATGTTAACCGAGGAGCCAAAGGTGTCTTCTGAAAGAGGTAAACGAAGGGTTCAAGTCCCTTAGACAGTCGGAGGAGCTAGAAGAGTCTCCTAAAGAAAAATGAGAGAAGATTGCATTGCGTTTGATGAATAATGTGATTTATACGTTTTGTGATTATTAAATTTTTCATTTCTTTATATTTATATACATATGCTTTTTATGATATATGTATGTACATAAAGCTATACATAATAAAGACATGTCAAGAAAAAGATAAGTAAATTTTATTATGTATTATTAAACAACGTTACAGTGCTTAGCTTATCAGCTATGTATTACATAAAATGATTCTTTTTGGAAAAATTAACGAAGTTGTTAATATAATCGCTATGTTCTGGATATTTTCAAAAAAGATAGCTCATATTGAAAATATCAATAATTCTTATACTTACTTAGTTTGTGGACTCATTAATCCACCTATGTAATTATGGGGCCACAATTGCATACATGTTGTTGTAAAACTTGCAGGTATGCAAGATTGAACAAATCTCATAAGAGTGCTTAGATGACTTTTCTTGAGGTACTCAAGGACTCCGAACTTGTGAAAAACTTTGATTTGACCTAAGTCGATATTTATAGATTCATTTTTATGCCACAAGTGGCATGTTGTAGTATTGATATATAAAGAGTAGATTTTGAGTTTGGAATGACTTTACATTATGTATTAAAAGCTTTGGTATGTTTAAATGTTAAGTTTATGAGATCAATTGTAAGACAAAGCTTTATTGCTGAATTATTAAACTACGAGATTTATAAGCTTTGATGATGTTATGATTGAAATAGTAGTGCTTAGTAGTAATTGAAAATTTTCACTTTTACCATTCATTAAGTAAAGGTGGGGCGTTACAGTTTGAAAAGGGAATGTTGCATAGCCATGGGCCTAGTACTAGAAGGGGCTTCACCCCGTTGCTGGACTCACTAAAAAAGAAATTCAAGTAGTGAAAAAACATTCATCAATTTGAAAGTATATTATCTGGGGGGATTTGGAAATGGCTATATGCAAGTTGTAACAATATAATAAATTCATAATCTTTTGCTTATTTATTAGCTTACTCGGACCATGAAAATCGTGTTATTCGGAATTCAAAATTTTGAATTGTGTGGAATGTGGAAACCATGAAAGCTATTATGGGTTCGTTTGAGTGTGCGATTTTTTTTGTAGTCTTTTATATTTTTTTATATTTTTTTTTTCAAAATTGTGAATACCGAAAAATTTGTTTTTGAAATTATGTTTGGATGACCTAGAAAAAAAATCAAAATTAGTAAAACATGTTTTGGAAGGTGAATTGAATTGGGTAAAATACAAAATTCATTTTTGGGTGATAGTGGTTTTGGTAGTTTTCCTTTGCAGAAATCATAGCATGCTACATTGACTCTTTTTCTTCTTTTTTTTCCATTTCAATCGGATGTCCCATGATAACGTTGATAGAATAACAGGCATGCATCCAACGGCTAATATGTATTAGAAAAAAAAAACATGACGTGAGAAAGACAGGATTTATGTTCACTTTGGCAGGGTATAGAGTTAGGTTGGGCTGGAAAAAGAAAATTGGAATTGGCCAATTTCTATCCAAACACGAATTTAACAACAAAAAAAAATGAAAAGAGTTGAAAATTGTTGGTACCCAAACGTGCCCTGCTATATAACTTGGTGTTTTTAGAGAATGTGACTTTGTATCATCCCATTGTCCATTTTAGGTTCTTGGATGGGGTGGCTTGCCTTTTTTTTTTTTTTTTGTAAAAGACGTATCCTTTATGTGACTCTATATGTATGTTGGTCACCATCTCTTGCATGACATTATTTTTTAATTGTATTTTGTAATGCATTTAATATCATACTGAATTCAAAGTGGTGATTTGTGATCAGAATGTGAAGAAGCCAAGCGAAGGCATTGACATTGGTAGAAGCCTGATACATAAACCACCCTCCCCATAAAAATAAAAATAAAAAAATTTTCCACATGCTTTTTTTTTTTGTTCCTCAATAATACTTGTTCTTATGACATGTCGTAGGAGTGTACAACCGGTTGTGGTTACGGTTATTCGCTCTTAATTGCAACGAATTTAGGTGGTTGTTCATTTTTAAATAACCTATTCGGAACGACTCTACTATAAATGGGTGACTAGCCTTAGTAAAGTTAAGACACTGCTGGGCGAGATTTTTTGATCAGATCAGCAACTACTAAGCCAATTGCGGTTAATCGCAATCAGCGGTTATTGAAAACCAATTATTAACCTCTTTTCAAAAAAACCTTTATGGCATAATTTATGTATATGACTATATAACAATTTACAATTTTACATAAGTCATAAGCTGGTTTGTTAACTTCTTTCATAGGGATTGCCATATATGGCAATTTATGTACTGCAAGTTGGCAAGTGCAAGGTAATGAGGCATAAGCTGCCAAGCTGGTTTGTTCACCATTTCACCTAACTTACAATTTTACAAATACAAAATGCATTGAAAAGCTGGTTCGTTCACCAAACAGGTTTGTTCACCACTTCACCTAACTTACAATTTTACAAATACCAAATGCATGGAAAAGCTAGTTCGTTCACCAAACAACAACATTACAATATTATGCCTTGCACTTGTAAAAAGCTGGTTCATGCGTGGAAAAATGATTAAAGAATAGAAAACCTTACAAATTTACAAAGAGCAAGAAGATGAAGATTGAAGAGTAAAGACTAAAGAGAGGCAGTGGTGCAAGCCGCACAGCGTAGCTCAATATCAAGACTTCAAATCTCACGAGTCAAGAGATGAAGACCAAGTCATTGAAGAGTTCAAAAAAGAAAGAAAATAAATTAGAAAGTAGAAACCTATACACACGCAGTACGCACAGTGTGCATGTTGCAGTTCTGGAAGGTCCAATGTTTTAATTTAAGTTCTAATTAATTATAATTAATTAGAAACAATTTCATTTACCTCCCTTAAATTGTTACCCATTTTCATTATTCTCCTCAAAGTTCAAAACATCTCAATTGAGTGTATCGAACTTCCAATTTTTTTTAAAAAATTTTTCTTATCCGTTAGGATTTTTCATTAATTATTTTGGAAATTTTGAAATAATTTCATGGAAAATCCTAACAGAGGAGAAAATTGAAAAAAATTGAAATTTCAATACAATAAATTAAGAGATTTTGAACTTTGAGGTAAAGATGTCCTGATTAATTGTTATATATTTTTAATATATATAATACATTATAAAACCGGTTACAGGTTATTCAGTTATTAACTGGTTTTGTAAATCTCTATAACCGGTAACTACATCTGATCTAGACAGTTATTTGGTTGTAGTTATTTGCGATTATCCGGTTATGCAATCAGCTGTTATTAACTATTAATAACCACATCGCTTGTACACCTCTAGGCATGAGATCATTGTTCTAAACATAGGCTATAGCATAAATTATAAGGAAAAATATGTGGAACTTAGAGTGGTCATAGTGGCTCATACTAGCATATTTGTGAAGGAGTTATCATCCTTGATGTGAACTTGAAATTTTTTTAATTTCTTTTTATTGAATATCAATAGTATTTTTTTTTTTTTTTTGTCTTGTCTAGCAAATTGGTTATAATTTAATTTTTAACTATATAATTATTGTTCCTCAAAATGGAGTGCAAGCTTGTTTTCGTGAATACATGTGTTTATTACTTCACTCTCTTAATTTGTACCATGAAATTTGTGTTAGGATTTGTTCATTCTATCTTAGGAATAGGTTGCATTGCAAATGGTGCATATCTTTGGGCCTAGCACTAGGAGGGGTTTCAACCCGTTGCTAGACTCACTAAAAATGAAATTCAGCCAATGAAAAAGCAAAGAAACAAAAACGATAAATATTCATCAATTTGAAAGTCTACTATGTATGGGGGATTTGAAAATGGCTCTATGCAAGTCATAACAATATATATAATGAGTTCATAATCTTTTACTTATTTATTAGCTTACTCAGACCATGAAAGACGTGTTATTACAAATTAGAAATTTTGAATTTTGAATTTTGAATTGAGTGGCTTATGAAAACCATGAAAACTTGCTATATAACTTGGTGTTATTAAAGAATGCGACTTTGTGTCATTCCACTGTCAATTTTAGGTTCTTGGATGGGTTGGCTTGCTTTTTGGTTAAAGGCATATCTTTTATGTGACTTTGTTGGTCACTATTTATTGCATGACATTATCTTTTAGTTGCATTATGTGATGTACTTAATATCATACTGAATTCAAAATGGTGATTTGTGATCAGAATGTGAAGAAGCCAGGCGGAGGCATTGACATCAATAGAGGCATGATAAGCAAATCACCTTCCCTTCAAAAAAAAAAAAATCCTCACAAACTCTTTTATGTTCTTTTTATTTTGTTCCTCAACAATGCTTGTTTTCATGACATGGGACCATTGTTCTTATCATAGGTTATATCATATATTATGAGAAAATATAGGTGGAACTTAGTATGGTTATAGTGAGTTATACTAGCATATCTGCGTAGGAGTTATTTTTCTAATCTTAATCGTCTTTGATGTGAACTTGAAATTTGTTTAATTTCTTTTTATCGAATATCGATGGTGGTTTTTTTTGCCTTGTGTAGCATATTGGTTATGGTTGAAGTTTTAACCAAAAAAAATTTGTTCCTCAAAATGGAGTGTCATCTTGTTTATGTGAATACATATGGTTATTAATTCACTCTATTCATACCATGAAATTTGTGTTGGGGTCAGGGATATTGATATTCATGCTATCTTGGATATTGATTGCATTGCGAATGTTGCATATCTTTGGACCTATCACTAGGAGGGGCTTCATCCCATTGTTGGAGTCGCTAAAAATGAAATTCAAGCAATGAAAAAACAAAGAACAAAAAAGGAAAAACGTTCATCAAGATTCAGGTTCTCCCTTCCCAAAAAATGGCATTTAAGATTTGCTCTTCTGTTCTAGGCAAAGAACCATGACAAGTCTCATTCATGTAGTGCCAGAGATTATAAGCTGTAGAACTAAGAACCAAGCAGCAAAGATTATCTCGCAGGGTCTTCTTCTTCCAATCACTATCCTCCAGATGAAGAACATCAGCCTAATTACCAAGCTTCTTGTAGGTTTGAACTATATCTGCAGAACTGGTGGGCAGCGTCATGAGAAATATTTGCAGGAGCTTGTTGGCAGTAGAGGAATGCCACTACTACCAAAGGAAGACACGATCTAGATTCGAGAGGAGTATGCGGTTATGGAAGTTTTTGGCCAATTAGAAGATCCATGGAAAGGCTTCCCATGGAAAATAGTTATTGAAGTTTCTCCATCGATCCCTCTATGATTGCTCAGAAGAGCCGAACACCAAAAAGAACTAGGATCGCTTCTACTTCCCTTCTAAACTATATATAAACCATGCACTTCTATGTTGACTTCATCGTCAAGAATTGTTCTTAAGCTTCTTGTCTACTCTCAAACAGATGACTACATCAACCATGTCACTCATTCAATGAACCAACAATTTTGATCCTTTTTTTTTTGGACGTCTAGGATTCCTTCCAAGGCTTCCCCATTCACCACCACTATCGCTATAGGTGTCGTTTCCTACAGCAATCCCATGCTTGGACTGGGTTTCTGAGTCGTCAAGCTTGCACTGAGGAAAAGGAGGGTCAGAGAAGACTTCGTTAGCTCTGGCCAGTGCAGTCGCTCTGACGGTCTAGTTAGGAGCGTGATTTTGGAGGTATGAGAATATTAGGGTTAATTTGCATAGGAGCCATACATTTGTATTTATAGGGATGGAAGGGGGGAAAAAAGGCACCAAAGGAGGTTATTGTCACACGTCGAGCACACCTTTCTTTCTCTCTCTTGATCGTTACACGGGTGGGGTATTCCATGATCGAGCCTAGGCTTTGGATGGTGCACTTGCCTTTGAATTGCTCCGTGGTTCTAAAAGATTCGGGAGGTGGGCTTGATGATGCGGGTTGGAGGGCTCTAGATGCGGGCCGTGGACCAGGGGCAAAGGTGAACCTGACAACGTGGGCCGGAGGGGATTGGGCGTGGGCCATGGGCCTGGGGTCGGGGCCATACCGTGCTTCGTAGATTCCTTAAGGACCGAGACCTCACTGTGCTCAGAGGTTTCTTTTGAGCCATGGGCTGCTTATGGTGTTTCCTAGGCCCTATAGGAGTCTCTTAATTCCCTTGGACCATTAGAAGATTCATCCATGAGAATTTTAGTAACCGAGGGGGGGGGGGGGGTTGGATCCATTAGCTATTGGCAGTCTTTCGTGGGCCCTACAGGAGTCCCCAATTCCCTTGGACCGTTAGAAGATTCGTTTAAGGGAATTTTCCGAAGAGGGGGGGGGGTTGGGGCCAAGTGAGGCCCTTTTTCACAAGCTGTCGTGGGCCCTACAGGGGTTTCTCAAGAGGCCTTGCAGGGGGAGCGGCCGAGGTGTTGGCTGCTTGGAACTTGGTGCTAATGACACGTGGGCGGAAGCGGGGGAGGAGGGTGGAGGCAAAAGGTCGCCTATAAGTACCTCTGTTGTGTCAACTTCTAAAGTTATGGTGCCGCCGCTTGTACGACAGTTGAGATCGGAGAACTGCACAACCAACTTGAGGGACTGTGCGTCTGAAATTGTTGCGACTCAATGGCTTCTGGAGGGGCTACGAGGATCGTGGAGGGAGACGCGGAGCACTTGGCGTGTTGCAGGCTAAGTATGGCGTTCCTAGCACGGTGGTGTTGCAGTTGCCTGAGGGATCAGAGTATTTGGTGAAGGTAACCGTGGAATATGGGATTGCGCTAGCGGAAGACCAACTGCGAGCTGGGTTGCGGCTCCCTTTTCCCGGCGTTGTGAGGGAGGTGCTGCAACGGTTGTCTCTAGCCCCTGTGCAACTCACGTCGTCGGGATATATGGTACTTTATGTTGTGGCCAGAATTGTTCAAGGAGGAAGGCCGGCCGCCGTTAACGGCAAACGAGTTCTTGTACATGTTTCATCCACAAAAGTGTTGGGAGGGTGCGTGGGTGTTTCGCTCTCAAGGCAACCTAGGATTGCCGGTGGAAATGACAAAGGCGCAAGCGAGCTGGAGGGAGTAGAGGAAGAAGGTCGTCATCTTTGCTGTGAGGGGTGGGAGGGGTTCGAGGAGGAGGTACGCGATGTCTCCATGCCGTGGCTAGTACTTCGGGAGTGGGGAGTGCCGTCAGATGACTCTAGAAAGTGCCCGGAGCTGAGTGAAGTGCATCTGAGGAGGGTGGCGACAGCAATTGCCTAGGCTAAGGGGCAAGAGACGCGGCGCAATCACTAGAATGATCCGGAGTGGATCTTGTAGATGTGGAATTTGGATATGTCATTGTTATACCGTGGTTTGGATAGGTCGACGGTAGAAGAAAAGGCGTCGAGGTTGGGAATACCATTGTTGGCTCCGAGCGGGCTGTTCCTTCCGGGGACAAGGGCTGGTCTGCTGCCGAGCATTTGTGATATTAAGAAGAGTGGGGCGGGTAGCACTGGCTCTGGGCTGTGGCGGATTAACCGGCGAGGCAGCGGGGGGCGGAAAAGGGTGAAGGTAGGGGACATGCTACCATGGTCGACCGGGAGGGTCGTAACTATATTGAATTTCGGGGAGACGCTTCGTAAGAATGATAGGTTAAAGGGGAAGTGTTCCTTTGCCATTGTCGATAGTGGATCGAGTTCGGCGGTGGGGGCGGATGCCGAGGACCCGATCTCTTTGTCGCTGAGTTCAAGTGAGGAGGAAGGTGCCGCGGAGGCGGCGTTGGATACTGGGGATGGCAAATAGGGGGGATTCCTTTTCGTTCTGTGGGGGTCCGTGCTGGTGATCAAGGGGGCCAAGGGGTTCGTCAAATCCCCCAGTGTCGAGGGTGGGAGGGGGGCCCTGAGTTCTGGGTCGGGCTCGACGAAGATAAACATCCGCTCGCTGACGATCGCAGAGATAGAGCAATTAGTGGCGAGACTGCAGGCGGAAGTTCGGGCTCGTGACATGAAGATCACTATTCTGAATAGGAGGGAGGGGGCTTTGGACGGTGAACACGTGGAGGCGTTTTGAGAAGGCCATGGGGTGGGGCGCCTGGAAGAAGTGGGGCACTGCTTGGATAGTGTATCGATGCAGCTGGCGAGGCGTCACATGGCGAACCGATGCGAGACGGTCCGAGCGGTGGAAGAGGCCGAGGGGAAGTACGGGGAACGAGGAACTTCCCCCTTTGAAGGTGTTGCTGTTGAGGTGTCTGGCTAGGGCCATCGTTGAGACGAAGGGGAGGGTGCCGAGGTGTAACTATGTGGCTTATGGGTGTTTTGACCTGCAATACGTTCTCTTTTTTTTTTTTTTTTTTGTACGCTAGGTGAATTAATGTAATCTGGGTTGCCGTCCATGTAACTCTCAACTTGGGTCTTGTGCTCAGAAATGAATGAAAACTAGGGTTTTATTTCTGTTGTATGAGTGTACTGAGTACCTAAGTTTGTGTTTGTTGCCAGGGTGGCAGGCGTGATCTTCAGGGTTGTGATCCGGCGGGGGAAAAGGCGGCATGATGGGGACCTTTGCGCACTTTTGCACACCCACTGTTTATATAGTATATATTGATAAGTGCTGAATGTTACACATTCAAGCCCCTTAATTCACATATGTTAATCTCTTAGTTTCATTATAATATGATGTTTTGTGTTGTTTTTGTGTTTTTCCCTTATTTTGTAGGTTTTGGAAGAAAAGAAATCAATTCCATCAACTCGAGCTCAAAACACATGAACTGTGCAAAGTTGCTGAAAATCTAACCTTTGTGCACTATTTTGGCCATAACTCTTAGCTCAAAACTCGGATTAAGGCACGGTCAAGTGCGTTGGAAAGAGGACTCAGAGAAGAACAAATCATCAAGCAAGGAGGAGCCTGGCGATAGGCACTGGAGTGGGATGAGCGCGGCCAAGCTATCAATTGGTGGCTGTCGAGTTGGGGAATTCTGCCGAGGAGTAGGGAGAGTAGGGGGTGAATTATCTGCCGGCACAGGCCCAAATGGGCTGAGCACTTCGTGAAGTGGAGAGGTTTCGCGCCGTGGTGGTGACTTGCAACTACTAGCAAGAGGAGCTACCTCGATGCAGGAAGAGCCTTTGCCAAAGCATAAGAAGGAGCCTGCTGGCTGTTTGTGGTGCATGGACCGGATTGTCGGAGTTCGCGTTGAGTTGGACGCACGATACAGGAATGCTAACAGAGTCAAGACGGCATTGAGGAGATTGTGTTGAACTGCAACAGGGCAATTGAGGACTGGGCACCACTGCGTCGCAAGTGTAAGGTGCTCAAAATGAAGTCCCGGCACGTGCGCCGTGTGTACCGGCATTCGCACCGGTGGAGGAGAATTCGATGTGCGATTGCATTCGACCAACAGAGCTAGCAGGAACCTACCAGACCCAGTTGGAGGATTCGCGCCTCAGGGATTTGTTGGCTCATGGCTACCAAATGTCGGGTTTTTATACCATGCAGAAGCTAGCTCTGGGTGACTCGGGGAGGGTTAATTTGAGCCAACCCTTAAATGGGATGAACAACAGGCCCCTCCCGCGGCCATTTAGGCATAGGGAGCAGCTGCGTCTAAGGAGGAAATGCCTTGCCCCTCATTGAGTGAAGCGTACTGTATTTGTGTTTGTACTTTGGTAACTAGCAACCATGAGAAATACCTTTCACTTTTGGCGTTTTTTACCCGTGTAAGTTATCTTTGTGATCTTTCCTTTTTATCCTTGCTTGATTGTTGTTTACGCAGTCCTCCTGCCTTTGCAAAACGTCCAAGTGCCCGTGCCTATCCCGATGAGGTCTTAGGAATTTCTCTAGGAGAGACTATCGCGCCTCTACTCCTGGGGGTCCTCGGAAGCGAATCACTGACGAGCCTGCGAACCGACCGTGGTCTTAAAGATGCTCAGCGGGCAGGTCTTACACCGCCCGCCGCGCACACTAGCGTGCCTTATCCCGACCCCTTAGATGCCTCGGGGGAGAGACTTACACCAACCTCCGCCTAGGGTTTGGTGGGGGTCCTCCCGAGCACCAATACTGACGGCAGCTTGCTATCGGCGTGGTCCCTTAATGATGCCTGGAGGGGAAGTCTTACATGCCTCCGCAAGTAGCATCGCCTATTCCGGTCAGGTCTTAAGGATGCCTCATGGGAGAGACTTACATGGCTCGAAGCTAGGGCTTTGGTGGGGGTCCTCGGAGCGAATTAATATTCTAGAGGCCTGCTACCTGGTGGGTCTTAAGATGCGGTGGAGAGAGGTCTTATAGTGGCCGCCGCCAAGTAGCATGCCCACCCAACAGTCTTAGGATGCCCCTGGTAGGAGAGTCTTACATGCCTTCTGGCGGCGAGGGCTTTAGTGGCGGTCCGGCGGGATACATGCGTATGTGTGGCAAATTGTGTGAAAAAGTTTGTGAAATTGAGCCAAAAAAGTTCCGATAAATATGATTCAATAAGACGAGATGATTCAGCCTCATTGCACTTTTGAAACACCAGAAAAAGAAAAACGAAGACATTGCTAGGAGTTACTGAAAGAAACGTCACAGTGCTAGGCGTCCAGGATCGTGGGAGGCGTTTGCCATCCGTTGTCAAAAAAATCATAAAAGGTCATAGACGCCGCGCTTGCACTCAATGACCATGTATGGTCCTTCCCAGTTTGCCGTGCATTTTTGCGAGGTGTTTGATGAGCTTTCTTAAGAACCAAGTCCCCGATGTCAGAAGTTTGGCTCCTTAACGTTGACGTTGAAGTACTTCTCTTAGTGTCGCTGGTATGTTGTTGCATGCAAGGTGCGGCCCGTCATGCTTTTCTTCCTCGATGAGGTCGAGAATTTCTGCGCAAAAAGTTCTTGTCGTTCTACACACTTTGATGTTTAGATTGCAACTCATAGGAGAGAATACCATTTCCATTGGGATATGAGCCCGCTCCCGGAAGGCAATGCAACAAGTGTTTCTCCTGTTGGATCCTAATGGTTGTCCGCTTAGGCCCAAAGGACGCCTGAGGAGTTCATCTGGCCAAGACCCTTTGTGGAGTTCGAGCTTCTTTCTCATCATCTTGACTTAGTCTTGTTGGTGGCCTCGATGCCTGTTGGCTTGAGGGTGGGCTGGGGAGCGGAGTGTTTTTGAATTTTTTCCACTCTGCGAACCATTTCCTGAATGCTCGCATCAAATTGCTTTCCATTGTCAGTTATACATAACGGCGGGCACAGCCCAAAACCGCACCCACCCGGAGCACCCAAAGGAACTTCTCATTGCCTTTTCTGTGATGGAAACAGTGCTTGGGCTTTCGACCCATCCTGGGTGAAGTAGTTGACGCCCACAATTGTGAACCTCACCTTTACCCTTTTCCCTTAGGAAAGGCCAACCTATGTCGATGCCCCATGGAGCGAAAGGCCACGTGGTACGATAATGAGGGAGCTCCTGAGCGAGGCTAGAGATCTTGGCCGTTGGGTTGAAGTTTCCAATGTTGCGCTTGATCCGTGAGGTGTTGGAGCACCTGAATTTGGCACCTACGCAATTGCAACCAAATGGGTAGCGGATGATCATCACGAGCGCGATGATGTGGTCGGAGTTTTTTAAGGCCGAGGGGCGTCCTTGGCTGACACTGGAAGAATTCTGGTATATGTACAAGCAGGAAAAAAGGTGGGATCGGGGTGGAATTTGCACTTGCACATTTCGAATCGGAAGCTGGTTGATCTTCCAGGGCGGGTGTTGAGCTTGAAGGATCTCGATTCTAAGTTCTTTTTTGTGTCCGGGGAGCATTGGGAGTATCCGAGCGACAAAGTTTGACATCGCACCAGGCCAATTAGGTTCCGTCGTCGTTGGGGTAAG
The DNA here is from genome assembly GCA_900184695.1 of Betula pendula. NCBI lineage: Eukaryota > Viridiplantae > Streptophyta > Magnoliopsida > Fagales > Betulaceae > Betula > Betula pendula. The sequence continues at coordinate 17,384 of FXXK01002593.1, forward strand.
CCTTCGGCAAAGAGTGGCAACGAACTCCCGCTAACGAATCTCCAACTTGAAAGGCTGGATAGGCTACTTGTGTGGGTGTAGGGCGCAGAGGCTAAGACCAAGTTCTGGAACAATGTTGATTGGTTGTTGCAAGACATGCATTATGAGGAAGCTCTTGGCTATCGAGGCGTGAGTTCCTTGATGAGTGTGGAGAAGGTTGCAAGGTGGGCTCGCACCGAAATGGTGGCGTGCAACGCGATGTCGTTCTTTCCAAGGACTGAAGTTGAGGTGTTGTCACTGAGGCCGCAGCCATTGCGACTGAGGAGATTGCCCAGCGGACTGGAGAAGAAAAGAAAACGCAAAAGCATTGTTGGCTCGACACAAGCGAAGAAAACTTAGAAGACCCTGCCTCGAGCTGCTGTTTTAGTGGGTGGGGTTGCAGCTTCTGTTTCTCAGCTAAAGAGGGGTCCGGTAGGTGATGCGAAGTCCGATCAAGCATGGGGAGGAAAGGCAAGGGCGGGGCGCATTATATTCTTAGGGGAAAGGGGTGCAACCAAGAGCCACAGGGAGTAGCATCAATGGGAGCTGGTGGATGAGTCTTCGAAAGGCACTCCTCCTAACTTACCAAAGATCCTAGCTCGCGCGGGGTGTGTACCGGGGTTGAGGGCTGCGAGGATAGGCGGAGTTCAAGCGGGGATGTCGGAAGCCATAACAAAGGGGATACGTCACCGCAGCAAAGTTGGTGGGGCAAGTCCGGAGGTGGAGGGTTGGCTTAGCGGAGTTATCGGGGATGAAATGCGGTATATGTCGAGGTCCTCGACGCCTGTAGATTTCGAGGCCAAATTGTCTAGTGAGACCCCTGAGATGCTAGGGGCGATTGGGGAACCAAGGTAGTGGTTGAGGGTCATCGGCGTGCAGAGTGCAGGGGATGCTTCAGAGAGGTTTGACGATTTGGCGGACGAGGGGTTTGGGGAGTTTTTTGGGCAGGCACAAGGTGAAGATGCCGGGGGGTCAGGGCGGATCGGTGAGGAAGTGTCTTCTCCATGGCGGCGTACAGGGTTGGTAGTTTCAGATGAAGAAAGTGACACTGAGCGGAAGGCCAACACCCCAAAGTAACTAACACCTTTAGTTATGATAGCGCTTGGAGGCCCGAAGACGTACATTGTGCAATCGACCAACTCGGTGTGTGGTGACAATTCCAGTGTAGAGGAAGTCTTCCCTTGTGGACAAGGGGAAATTCCGCGTGGTTCTATTGGTGACGCAAAATCATTTGAACCTGGAATGGCACTGGTGCTTGCGCCGGTGCCTCGGTTTGAGTTTGAGTTGGATTAGGGCAGGAGGAACCAGATCTTGCTGAGGGAGTTGGTGTCGACGCTTCAAAGCAATGCAAGAGTGGGGTTTGGGGGCCGAGGAGGCCCAAGGGTGCTTGACAATGAGTTTTCTGCATCGGAAGTTGAGAACGAGGCGCTAAAACTTGCTTGCTTCGGAACGAGTCTTGGAGGAAATCGATCAGGAGATGGCAAAGGACTAGCAGGTGGATGTGCTGGGGGGGACACGGCCGTTTATCGTGATGAGGTTATGGCGAACCACGGGGCACGGTTTTTTGTGAATGGGGTCCAAAGGATTTTAGATGAGGCGCTGGCCTCACTCGCCAATCTTCACGAAGAACGCATCTGCTTGGACACTACGAATGCTCCGGCGGGTGTTGGTGGCTTACCTACGGAGCTTCGCTACACGGATGCGTATGTTGGGAGTTTTTGTGCAGAATTGTTTAGGTGGAGAGCGGAGCAGCACTTGGTGCAATCGGAAGTGCTGTCTTTGCATGGTTTGTTTGCCAACTCGTCACGAGAGGCAAGGAGCTAAAGGGAGTATGCTGATTAGCTCAAACTAGATTACGACCGGAGGGGGGAGGAGCTGGGCGATAGGGCACTGGAGTTGGATGAGGCGCGTGCCAAGCTATCTATGGTGGCTGTCGAGTTGGGGAATTCTGCCGAGGAGTTAGGGAGAGTATGGGGTGAATTATCTGCCGCACAGGCCCAAATGGCTGAGGCACTTCGTGAAGTGGAGAGGTTTCGCGCCGTGGAGGGTGAGCTTGCAACTACTAGGCAAGAGTTGGTGGCAGCGCACGCGGTGGGAGAGGAGCTACCGTCGATGCAGGAAGAGCTTGCCAAAGCTAAGAAGGAGCTTGCTGCTGTTTGTGGTGCATGGGAGGAGCTTGTCGGAGTTCGCGTTGAGTTGGACCGCACGAGACAGGAATTGGCTACGAGTCTAGACGGCATTGAGGAGATTCGTGTTGAACGCAACAGGGCAATTGAGGACTTGGGAACCATGCGTCGCAAGTGTAAGGTGCTCAAAATGAAGTCCCGGCACGTGCACCGTGTGTACCGGCAATCGCACCGGGTGGAGGAGAATCTCGATGTGCGATTGCATTCGACCAAAGAGCTAGCTAGGAACTACCAGACCCAGTTGAGGAGGATTTCGCGCCTCAGGGATTTTTGGGCTAATGGCTACCAATGGGGTTTTTATACCATGCAGAAGCTAGCTCTGGGGACTCGGGGGAGGGTTAATTTGAGCAAGCTTAAATGGGATGAACAACAGGCCCCTCCGCGGGCCATTTTAGGCAGGGAGCAGCTGGTCAAGGAGGAATGCCTTGCGGCATTTGAAGTTGAGTGAAGTGTATTGTAGTTTGTGTTTGTACTTTTGTAACCAGCAAGCTCGTAATGAGAATACAATGGTGTTTTTTGTTATTTTTGGGCTTTCCTTTTACTCGTGTAGTTATCTTTGTGTCTTTCTCCCCTTTTTATGTTGCTTGATTGTTGTTTACGCAGTCCTCGTTTGCCTTTGCGTCCAAGGCCACGTCAAGTGGCGTGCCTATCCGATGAGGTCTTAGGATTTCTCCGAGGGAGAGGACTTACACGGCCTCGGCGGCTAGGAATTTGGTGGGGGTCCTCGAAGCGACTACTCGAGGAGCTGCTACCGACGTGGTCTTAAGATGCCTCAGAGGGGAGGTCTTAACACGCGCCGCAAGTAGCGTGCCTATCCGACGAGGTCTTAGGATGCCTCGGTGGGAGAGGACTTACACAGGCTCGGCGGCTAGGGCTTTGGTGGGGGTCCTCCCGACAGCATTACTGAGGAGCTTGCTATTGGCGTGGTCTTAAGATGCCTTGGAGGGGAAGTCTTACATGGCCGCCGCAAGTAGCATGCCTATCCGGCGAGGTCTTAGGATGCCTCAATGGGAGAGGACTTACATGGCCTCGGAAGCTAGGGCTTTGGTGGGGGTCCTCGGAGCGAATTATCGAGGAGCCTGCTACCGGTGTGGTCTTAAGATGCGTTGGAATAGAGGTCTTATAGGGCCGCCGCAAGTAGCATGCCCACCCAACGAGGTCTTAGGATGCCTTGGTGGGAGAGGTCTTACATGGCCTTGGCGGGAGGGCTTTAGTGGCGGTCCGGGGGTATACATGCGTATGTTGTGGCAAATTGTGTGAAAAAGTTTGGTGAATTGAGCAAAAAAGTTTCCGATAATATGATTCAAAAGGACGAGATACAGCTCATTGCACTTATGAAAACAGAAAAAGAAAATGAAGACATTGCTAGGAGTTACTGAAAGAAACGTCACAGGTGCTAGGCGTTCCAGGGATGTGGGAGGCGCTTGCCATCGGTTGTCATCAGGTCATAGACTCCCGGACGGTTGCAATCAATGACATGGTATGGTCCTTCCCAGTTTGCCGTGAGCTTTCCATCGGCCGAGTGTTTGATGAGGGCTTTCTTAAGAACCAAGTCCCCGATGTCGAAGGTTTGGCTCCTTACGTTGACGTTGAAGTACTTCTCTTAGTGTCGCTGGTATGTTGTTGCATGCAATGCGGCCGGTCATGCTTTTCCTCGATGAGGTCGAGGCTTTCGCAAAAGTTCTTGTCGTTCTACTTGATGTTTAGATTTGCAACTCTATAGGAGAGAATACCAATTTCCATTGGGATTATAGCCTCGCATCCGAAGGCAAGTGCAAACAATGTTTCTCCTGTTGGAGTCCTAATGGTTGTCCGCTAGGCCCAAAGGACGCCGAGGAGTTCATCTGGCCAAGACCCTTTGTGGGAGTCGAGCTTCTTCTCAATCATCTTGACGATAGTCTTGTTGGTGGCCTCGACTTGCCTGTTGGCTTGAGGGTGGGCTGGGGAGGAGTAGTGGTTTTTGATTTTCCACTCTGCGAACCATTTCCTGAATGCGTCGCAGTTCTAAATGCTTTTTCGTTTGTCAGTTATATAACGCGGGGCACACCAAAACTTGACAACCACCTTTTTTTTTTTTCTTTTTTTTCTTTTTTTTTTCATAGGCATTGATACAGCACTCCAATTATGAACTTCTCGACTCTGCCCAGGGGTTTCTGTGATGGAAGACCTAGCGCGATTTTGGGCTTCGTAACACACTGAGGCAGAAAATTCCAATTTGCATCAGAACAAGTAGTTGACGGCCATTACTATAGTATGTGAACACAAGCATCAACCTCATTTATATACCGCTCATATCTCACAATCCATTTTTCGTCGCTCTTAGGGGATAAGGCCCCTACGATCTGAAATTCGAGTCAGTGTGCCTACCAATATGAGACGAATTTGAATTTTCAAAAGGCACAGCAGCGACGAGATGAGTAATAAAGATGTTATAATTTCTAACATGCATGGATCATGGAGGGCTTCCCTCAGTAGGCCTGGCGCTAGATAGCGAACCACTCAGATGTAAGACATAAGTCATACCTGGCAAATAGGTGTTAACAACCATGATCTCATATAACCACCTCACGTCATGAATCTTATGCCGGTATTTATAAATGATGATATTAGCAATTTATGTAAAAACCAAAAAACAATAATATGAATACATAAATATATATTTATAGACTGGTATCCTTTTTGAAGAAGCTATTTTTGCTGAGCTACTAAGAGATCTTGATTCCTATTACACCGCCAGACACACATCAGTGTATCAAATCCACAGCGAGAATGGATTGTTCACACAAATATGCCCTTGGGTGGCATTAGGAAAGAACTCGACGCATGACAATAGCATGAGAGGGTGTAGATTGAAGCTCCATAAGGATATATCTCTTGTTAATTAGGATACGGTAATAGTAGTGCCCCTCTACTCACATTGTGTAAATCTTACGTGCGGTTCGTTATAGACGCACCATCATATTTCTCTTTGGACAGACGTCATAAACATCCTAGACACCGATCAATCAATGGAAAACAACATTAAAACAACTATGTTCAATACAAAAGGCAAATACTATAACTATAGTGTCTTAAAAACGACCGCAACAGCAGACATATTACATTCACGAACAGTAAGGTTGAATCTGGATTGAACTCTTCCTATAAGGTGCTATCTTGTCTGGGTGGAGTCAGGATCGAAGTATTATTGGAGGAGTAGGACTGTCGAGATCTGTGCGACACTAGTAGGCCCTGGGCCGCTATAGCCAGCCCTTCTCCAGCTGCGGCAAGGATTGGCAAGGCAAGTGCGATATGCGTATGGTCGGGCAAGTCGTCTGTTTTGGGCGCATCAGTACCGTTCCGCGCTCTGGGATGTGCGCTCCAAATTGCTGCAATTCAATATAGGGTAATGGGTTCGATCGAACCGCCTATTTGAGACTTTAGTGTAATCTTGAAATATGAAGTACATTTAAGATTATAGAAAACACACCGAAGACAGAATACTCTAACATCAGGTAATCGTAACAGACTTTCATTCAGCCAGTGGTCTCCTTAACTATATACGCGATACCACTCCTGTTATGGTGGCTGGGCCTCCAGACAACGCAGTTGAATCACTTACGAGATTGCTTATCAGAATCTTAAACAATAGGTATACACATGGAAAAACAAACTAAGCACACAAATAAAAATAATAGGAAGAAACTACATGGACGCAGACTTCAGTCTGGCTTAAGTGCGAAAACAAAATACACGAGGTGTGGAAAACTATGAGAAACTACAAATTCAAAAACGACACTCAAAGACAAGGACGAAGATAATTATCGAGATAATGTACCCCGACAACAAAAACAAAACTTTAGCATATAATACTTCGACAGCCAAATATCTAATATGCGTTAGTATGAGACCAGGACAATCTCTGCGACTTCAGTGTTTTCTTGCGAAAGTGGGCTCCCGCTTGGTGCGTGAGAACGCTCGAATTTACCAAAGCGTCAGACGCGCTGGCGCTCGACGTGTTCCTGCTACTTTCAGTTGTATATCAGAGGACGTACCGGGTTGCGATTGCGGTACAGTTCTCGAGGCATTTGCAGCAGACACCATGGCGTTCCCCAGGGTGGAAGTCCGGGTCCTCGGCCACGGGTCGCTCCGAGAGGTGCGAATTGGGGTTTCCAAATTGGCCTATGGTGCTCTCGTAGCGTTCGATCAAATATGATAATATTTTTTTTTTTTTAATGTTCAAATGAGAATAGAATGAACTATATAAATTCGAAAGCAGTCAAAAACAATTTTATACTTTCGGTCTCCAACTACTATTGACTAATCATGACAACGTCCATACAAAAAATATAGAATGGAAATAAATAATATAAGATAAAGAAATGTACGGAACTTTTTCTGCAAAAAATAAAATATAGCTCAAAACGGACCAACGCATCGTAAATCCTCCCGATGTGTTCGGGCGTTTTTATCAGTAGCTTCGGTACTTAGCCGTTTTTGGAGGTTTGGGACCTCGTCATCCATAAAGTGATGTGGTGTGGCGGTAGTTGAGTCCCCTAGATATCATTATTCAGTCTGGAAACTTAGCAATGAGCAAAAACTTGTCTCTCAAAAAATTAGAGGAACGATAAAATCCACTTAACAACTAAGCAACAACCTAGAATAAGATGGATACTATAGGGCGATAAGCCAACACAAAATATTATCACTTCCTAAACATTATAACAATGCGTATAAGGGAAAAATTATGAGGTATCTTAATTTTGTCATTCCTCTTTGGAGCGAGCTGCTAGCCTCTCAAGTGGCTACTGCATGCGTTAAGCCACTGGATCTGGATTCCCACAACCAGGGTAGCTGCTTGCAATGTGCGGACATCCCTTAATGCTCGAGCGAGTCGCGGATCCCTTTATGCTTCGGACGATCGACTCCCAAGCCAATTCTGCAGAAACAGAAAAACAACAGAACCGAAAACAGAATATGCAGCTAAAAGCACAGAACGAAAATTGGAGAGAGAGAGACAATGACAAGAAATGACCAAAAGGCAGAAAAGATAGGGATTCTGGCGAGAAATAATGCCTAGAAACTGAAAACACATGCGGACTACGATATATTGAAGGAGATTTAAAACTACTGGACTTAGACAACTCAAAGCTGGGAGATGATATTACACAAACATATAGGAGAGGTTACTCACCACTATATATTTTACGCAATGCGGCACGCAACAATCACCATATTAGTCCAGAACATAAAGAGTACCAGGGAGGGTTTATGGAAGTCTTTGGTCCTGGAGTGTCAGCAGTAGCCTCAGTGCTACCTGTGCGAGAAAAAACCAGAGTGGCATAGTAGTTCCTAGGACGACAACGAGAGATTCTCACACAAAGCGACAGTTTTTACAGAGAGCCTGAGACCAGCCCATTAGAGTGTATTACGATTTCGAGCATCCGATAATCCTACAATTTCTTGCCAGAATATACGAGCCAAATTGTCTCAGCTAGCGACTGACTAGCGGACAACAGAGTGAGAGAGATATATTATTAGCAACAGTACAACTAGTACTATGGCTCCGACACTTATTTACTCCCAGAGATTAGAGCCTATCGATTCACCACCCTTTACACATCCAAAACAAAAACAATATAATAAGAAACCTAGGAAAAAGTATAATAGACCCTGAGGAATAGAACACCAAAAATAGCTCACAATTTTTGAACATGGGCTGAGCCAGGTTATAAGGCTATTCAGTAATAGAACGGGACTTAGAGGCGAGGGCCAATAACGGACTCCATTCCCAGGAAGGCCTATGGATTCTAATCTCTCTACGACGCCAAGTCTGCAGAAACAGAACAGGCAGAAACATAACAGAAACTAGACCATAGAAAACACAAACTTAGAACACTATAACGTGAGGTTCCGGATCAGAGACGAGAGTGATTGTACAAAACACATCTTATTGTACTGTGGTTATTCCAGTAAGACCTCTATAACGCTAGCATTGGTCAACATGACTTGACGTAAGAGGAACCATCAACCTTGTATCTAAGAAACTCTATACACCACAAAAATTCTCAGTTCCATATTCAATAAACTCCGCGAGCTACCTACATCGCTCAAAATAGAATTTGATTTCGTGCTCACCGCATTCTTCAGAGACAGAAACCGAAGGCCGAGCTGAACTTCATAGCAATCACACCGGAGTCCACCTTAAGTAATTTCGTATAATTAACCGTCGCGTTAGACTCAAAATACCCTTTGCAGAAAGAAAGTCTTTTCTGGTCGGTCGGAGTTCCTACCATAAAGTATCATCCATAGTGTTCGATCCCCTACACAGCTGGATCTTACTCGATTGGAAGAAAGCGTTCGTCCACATCTGTTCGAGGTTGGACCTTCGGAAACCTTAAGCAGTTCCACCAACGCGAACACACACTCAGAGAGAGACATAAGTTTGTGTATCTTGTACTGTGGGTTTTAGACTAAGAGAGCGAGTAAGAGCCGATAAAAGACTTGTAATCCTTAGGCATTTAGATAATGATCTAGTAAACCGACGTTCCATATACAGAGATTTGATGTGAAATTCGATCGATAAGATAGTCCAATGAAGTGACTAATATTAAGCATTGTCATAACCCAACTGTTACATATACAATGTAATGTACAATTCGCAATAAGTAAGTGTATTAAAACCGTAGAATCATTATTTGGAGTATCTCCTAACATTGGAAGATCCTTTTAACAAAGGGCATTAATATTGTATTCGATTGTGACGTTGTAATATAGTGTTTTGTTCAATTTGTTTTCCTGTTTAGCTCAACTTAATGCGCAACATGAGACATATCTAAATTGATAAGATAAATAATAGAGTTATCCATTTCATAAGATAATTGGCGACAACACATAATGTCAACTAACATCTAATATCTCTGACATATAAGGAGCCTTTAAAAGAACATGACAAATTATGAAAAGGACAATGTCGACTGAGGAGTACTACAAAATAGTACCGCGTACGGGGCAGTCAAGGGAGATACAGAAGCGCTTCTTAATAGGCCACCCAATATCATGAATAAGCATAAAGCATGCATAGAAGGTTTCCTAGCCACCGCACATCATATCTTTCGTCCATCAGTCACTAGGGTGCTAAGCTAGATCGAACATAGAATTGATATTGTGGACCCCCTAAGCTGAACCAGGGCGCTATTCAGATCGTACTTACATAAACATTAGCCCAGAGGATCATACCAAGCAATACATTTGCAGTTAAAGGAACATGGTGCTAAGGTGCGAATTCACAACTGATACCACCAAATTCTTCATAGACAAAGAACACATTCTATATCTAGAATATGAACTTATCCAGCATTGACGGTGAGCACAATCCATAAGCATATACCAATCATCATACTATTTATTACAGAATCCATACCTAAAACAACAACCCCATGAAAAATTTACATCAACCTAGAATAGTGAATCATCCCCACTTTACTACAAGATAGTTGGAATTCTACAATCTGAAATTAGAGACCTTTTGAAATCCACCAATTTTTCCTGAAATCGAGACTGGTACTGGACGTTATGGTTGAGTTCTACACTCTATACAACAAAAAATAAGCAAAAGGGAACAAAGGAACTCCCACACTTGGAAAATCAGCCCAAAAACGTTCTCTGTCTCCCCTTTCCTACCTGGTCCACAAAATACCATATATATGGGAAATCAGCTTTAATCTTTCCTTAAGAAAGATCAAAGCCAAAAATCAACAAGCTACAGCTGTTAGATGCCTCTGGGGGAAGAATTCGGCGCCTACAACTCGCTGGCCACCGCAAATTTTGATCAAAAATATCCTTACGCGTATTCTGCTGTCAAAAAGCTGTTCAACAGTTCTGGAAGCTTCGATGGGGATCGATCCTGGCTTTCACCGATTGATCCCAGGCAACGATCGATCCTGGATTTCCTACGTCGATTTTTTCGTTGTCAGTTATAATAACGCGGGGCACACCAAACCTGCACACCACCGAGCACCAAAGGAACTTCTCGATTGCCTTTTCTGTGATGGAAACCAGTGCTTGGGCTTCGACCCACTGGGTGAAGTAGTTGACGGCCACAATTGTGAACCTCACCTTACCTTTTCCCTTAGGGAAAGGCCCAACTATGTCGATGCCCCATTGAGCGAAAGGCCACGGCGCAGATAATGAGGTGAGCTCCTGAGGCGGCTAGTGGGGAATGTTGACATACTCCTGGCATAGGTGACACTTCTTAACCAGCTCAGCTGAATCTTCCTTTAAGGTTTGCCAATAGTAACTTGATCTTAAGACTTTCCTTGTAAGCATGCATGCTCTAGAATGATTGCCGCAGACTCCCTCGTGTACTTCACGGAGGATGTAATTGCCCTGGTCCTTGGAGACACACCGCAGCAGAGGGTGTATGAAGCTCCATTTGTATAAAGTATCCTCAACTATGGTAAATTTTACGGCTCTATGACGCACCTTTCTCGCTTCCGCCAGGTCTATTGGCAAAGAACCTGTTCATAGGAATTCTACTTTTGGCTTAGCCCAAGCGATTTTCGTCGAGGTTGATCTGGTTGACCTCTCCCTTGCTTTTGGTGATCGACGAAGTATGAAGAAGTCGAACTGGGACATGCCCGTCTGCAAGGCTGCCTTCAGGTGCGGTGGCAAGGCAGGCAAGTTGGTCGGCCCTTCTATTCAATTATCTAGGAATGTGAATAACCTTGAATTTTTTGAATAAATCCTTAAGTTACCCAGCTCGTTCGGTGTACAGCTTCATCTGTTCTCCTTTTGCGGCGAACTCTCCTATGAGGTGGCCCACAACCAGCTTGGAGTCGCTTCTAATGGTCACTACTTCGGCATGCATGTCCGAGGGGATTGTTAGGCCTGCAAGGAGGTATTCGTATTCCGCAACATTGTTCGACGCCTCAAAGCTGAAACGGATTGCGTACTCAGTTCTGAGTCCGCTTGGTGCGGTGATTACCAAACCGACGCCACTATTGCACTTGTTGGATGACCCGTTGACATTGATGAACCATGACTCCAGGGTGGAAGTCGGGTCCTCTCGAGTCGAGGGTTCTATTTCTTCGATGAATTTTGCTATGAAGTTTGCAATTACTTGGCTCTTGATTGCAGTCCTCAAATGGTATTTGATGTCGAACTTGCTTAGCTCAACGGACCAACGCACTAATCCTCCCGATGTGTCGGGCTTTTGAAGGGCTTGCCTCAAAGGATGTTCTGTGAGAACTTTGATGGCATGTGCTTGAAAATAGGGACGAAGCTTACATGTGGAAGTGACTAGGGCGAAAGCCAATTTCTCGATACATGGGTATTTTAGTTTTGCACCTTGGAGCGCTCTACTGGTGTAGTACACCAGCTGTTGAGCTTTGGGGCGTTCGGTCATTAGTGCTGAGCTAACTGCAATTGGGGAAACTGCAAGGTAGATGTATAGCGGCTCTTTAGGGAAGGACTGGCTGAGAACTAGCGGAGTGATTAAGTACTCCTTTTATCTTACGAATGCGGCAGCACACTCCTTGGTCCACTCGAAAGCTTTCTGGAGTGTTTTGAAAAACAGAGTGCATCAGTAGATGGAACGTGAGATAAATCGATTAAGTGCTGCCAGTATGCCTGTTAACTTTTGCATTTCTTTAGCTGTACGCGGTGGTTGCATCTCGACTATGGCTCGAATTTTCTCCGGGTTGGCCTCGATCCCCCTTTCCAAAACCATGAAACCTAGGAATTTGCCTAAGGAGACACCGAACATGCATTTTGCTAGGATGAGCTTCATACCATATTTCTTCAGCATGCCGAAAGTTTGCTTGAGGTCCTCGAGGTGATCCTTTGCTTTTTTGCTTTTAACCAGCATGTCATTGACGTAGACTTTGATGTTTTTACCAATTTGATCTTTAAACATGGAGTTTACATGCATTGGTATGTTGCTCCTGCATTCTTCAAACCGAAAGGCATGAACTTATAGCAATACAGGCCACAGTCGGTAATGAAAGAAAGTCTTTTCTTGGTCGGCTTCATCCATAAGGATCTAGTTGTACCCGGAGAAAGCGTCCATGAAACTTAGCATTTCGTGTCCCACGGTGGAGTCAACAAGGAGATCGACTCGTGGGAGGGGAAAGCTATCTTTTGGACCAGCCTTGTTGAGGTCGGTGATAAGTGCTGAATGTTATTCATTCAAGCCCCTTAACTCGCATGTGTTATACCTTAGTTTGTATTATTGTTTAATATTTTTTGTTGTGTTTAGTGTTGTCTTATTTTTAGGTCTTAAATGGAAATACATGCAAATCCTAAACATTGAGCCTAAAGAGACATTAGAGGAAAGCTGAGGAGCCAAAGGAAAGCGCAGGGATCGATCGTAGAATCCAGGGATCAATCATAGCCAGGGATTGATCGTAGAATCCAGGGATCGATCGTAGCCTGGGATCGATCGTAGAAAGCTGGGATCGATCCCCATCGGAGCTTCCAGAACGTGAACAGCTTTTTGACAGCAGATAACGCGTAAGGATATTTTGGATCCAAAATTGCGGTTGCCAGCAAGTTGTAGGCGCCGAATTCTTCCCCCAAAGGACTCCTAACAGCTGTAGCTTTAGATTTTTGGCTTGATCTTTCTTAAGGAAAGATTAAAGCTGATATTTTCCATATATATGTATTTTTCGGACCAGAGAAAAGGGAGACCAGGAACGTTTTTAGGCTGATTTTCAGTGTAGTTCTTTGTTCCTTTTGCTTTATTTTGTTGTTGTATAGAGTGTAGAACTCAAGCCATAACTCTAGTACTCCTTAGGAAATGGATTTCTTTAATTTCAATGAAGAAATCCAAATCTTTGAGGGGATGATTCCTATTTAGGGTTTGATGTAATTTTTCCATGGGGTTATGAGTTGAGGTTGATTGTTAGGTATGGATTTTGTATAAATGGTATGATGATTGTATATGCTTATGGATTGTGCTTAATGATAATATCATTTGAAATATAGATTGTTCTTTGTCTATGAAGAATTGTTTAAGTTTTGAATGATTTACACAAGCTATGCAATGATGCTTTTGACTTGATGTTATGTAAGTTTGATAGGGCATGCTAGGGACCACAACTCAATCTATGTTAGTTTAACTTAGAATAGATGGAAAGAGGGGTGGAAACCTATGATGCTTTATGCTTATTTCATGATATTGGGTAGGCTATTAAGAGGACTTATATCGCATGCTAGGGAACACTAGTTATCTCACATGTAGTTTAAATTTATGTTATTTAAATTTATGTCATNATTTTTGGCTTGATCTTTCTTAAGGAAAGATTAAAGCTGATATTTTCCATATATATGTATTTTTCGGACCAGAGGAAAGGGAGACCAGGAACGTTTTTGGGCTGATTTTCAGTGTAGTTCTTTGTTCCTTTTGCTTTATTTTGTTGTTGTATAGAGTGTAGAACTCAACCCATAACTCCAGTACTCATTAGGAAATGGATTTCTTTAATTTCAATGAAGAAATCCAAATCCTTGAGGGGATGATTCCTATTTAGGGTTTGATGTAATTTTTTCATGGGGTTGATTGTATTTAGGTATGGATTTTGTATAAATAGTATGATGATTGTATATGCTTATGGATTGTGCTTAATGATAATATCATTTGAAATATAGATTGTTCTTTGTCTATGAAGAATTGTTTAAGTTTTGAATGATTTACACAAGCTATGCAATGATGCTTTTGACTTGATGTTATGTAAGTTTGATAGGGCATGCTAGGGTCCACAACTCAATCTATGTTAGTTTAACTTAGAATAGATGGAAAGAGGGGTGGAAACCTATGATGCTTTATGCTTATTTCATGATATTGGGTAGGCTATTAAGAGGACTTATATCGCATGCTAGGGAACACTAGTTATCTCACATGTAGTTTAAATTTATGTTATTTAAATTTATGTCATTTAGATGAGTGACTTGTGCGAAACTATGATGCTTTATTATTTTCTTTCGATAGTATTTTCATGTTGAGATCGTTGTAAGGATTGACAACCTTTACACGTTCGTATCATGCCTTTGCTAAAGATCTCATGTTAAATACAATCTGCATTATACATTTATCTTTACTTTACATGTCATTTACATTTATGTCTTTTACACTTAATGTCATTTACATTTTTGTCATTTCAATTATGTCATTTAAAGTCTATGTCATTTATCTTTAAGTCATTTATGTTTATGTCTTTTAGTCTTAAAATCAAAACAACTTTTGTTCTCATGAGTTGAGCCGGAGTACACCTTGAAAGCTTGACGAACAACCATCACAGTCCCTGCGGATCGATACCCTCTTTTTAGAACTATCCTGCAAAGGTGTGATCTAACGCGAGCGGTTAATTATAAATGTAAAATCGGTGTGCGCTCGCGTGCGTATCAATTTTTGGCACCGTTGCCGGGGATTGTTGCACGGTTGTTTGTTGAGTTTTTGAGGTTGTATCTAACTTAAGTCTGTAAATACTGTATATTTTGTCCATATAGTGTGTTTTTGTACAAAATTCGTCTCTGTCCAAAGTTTGTTTTTAGTTTGTGTTTATTTTCTGGTTTCTGTTCTGTTTCTGCCTGTTCTGTTTCTGCAGAATTGGGCTAGGATCGATCGTGGGCTCCCTGGGATCGATCGTAGGCCCTCTGATCAGTAGCACTGAAGCTACTGCTGCAAGGCAGAAACTAGTATTTTTTATTTATTTATTCTTTTTCTTTTATTTTGCTTTAATTGTGTGTTGTATATATATTTAATTCTGTTTAAGTGGTGTACTGGTTTCTGTTTTATTTTTCTTTTTGTTCTGTTCTGCTGCTGCCATTTCTGTTTCTGCAAAAGTGGATTTGGATCGATCGTAACATATGTGGATCGATCGTAAACTCCTTGGGATCGATCGCAGGACTTCTGACCAGTAGCACTGAGGCTACTGCTGCCAACCAGAACCTAGTACTCTCTTATTTCTCTTTTTTATTTTGTTGTATAGTTGTGTTGTATATAATTCATTTTGTGTATATGTTGTGTATAATTCATTTTGTGTATAGTTTTCAAATTTTCATTTCCTGCATGTTTTTCAGTTTCTGCATTTTCTGCAGATTCTATTTCTGCATTTTTCTATTTCTTGCATGTTTCCTGCATTTTTCTCTGTTTTCTGCATTTTGTTTTCGTCTGCTATTTTCTATTTCTGCAGAATTGGCTTGGGATCGATCGTAGCATAGAGGGATCGATCGTAGGCTTGGGATCGAT
This sequence comes from Betula pendula, assembly GCA_900184695.1. NCBI lineage: Eukaryota > Viridiplantae > Streptophyta > Magnoliopsida > Fagales > Betulaceae > Betula > Betula pendula. The sequence goes on from FXXK01002593.1 coordinate 32,813, forward strand.
CGCAGTACCTTGGGATCGATCCCAGGGCTTCAGATCAGTAGCACTGAGGCTACTACTGCAAGACAGAAATTAGTACTCTCTTATTTTTCTCTTTTATTTTGTTGTATATTTGTGTTGTATATA
>FXXK01002594.1:913-43505 GCA_900184695.1 Betula pendula
AATTTAAAACATTTCACAAATGTGAAAACATTTGATAAGTTAGTTTGATTAACTGCTGAATTTTTATTTTTAATTAAAAATTATTGGAAAATTTTTTCACAACTTAGTTGAAAAAACCCTAAAAACATAAGGATAGGGACCTTCTTTTATGTTTTGCTGACAAGCTGGTTAGCTTAGCAAGTAATAAGTGCTTTTGCCACCATAAAAACATATTAAAATATTGGACTCAAACGGGGTTAAACAATTTCAACAACATCTTCTCAAAGAATTTTTATTGTTTATTTTTAAATAAATGTTATTATTTTTCCAAAAAAAAAAAAAAAACTATAATTTATCCAAATTGTCAGACCTTACCACTTTTCTATTTTCTCAAAAAACAACCTCCAAATTCACAAAAAAAACCCGGGCAAAAGCCAACATTACAAGGGTTTTCATTTTACCCTCCCTAGCTTACAATCCATGTTCTTAAGCCATCCTGGTAACAAATTTTATGCATGTGGAAGTCATACCTCCCCATGCAACAACTATGTACTTGTAACCATAAATTTCAGTTTTTTTGAGAACTATTTTAGGTGATTTATTTAATATTCCTTCTTAAACCCCTGAAAAAGCCATGTTTTATTAATTATAAATCAAATAAGTAAAGCTAAATCTAAGTTTGTGGGGGTCCGTTCTCTTTTAGCCTCGGGGGATTCCAAAATTTTTTTAACAAGGGGACCCCAAGAATCTTAGTTGCTCCTCCTCACAAGGCAAAAAGAAAAAGGGAAACTAAAGGTTTCACCTTCTTATTCAACCCTATCTATACCATCCCCCTCAACAACCCAATAAATGATTCCCTCCTCGCTCCTCCAAAAAGTGCCACAAATCCCTCTCCCCATCATCCTGCGTACTCCTCCTCTCCCCCCTCTCTCGTTTCCTCACCATAGCGTCTTCCCTCCTCCTCTCGCGCTCCCTCGACATCAAGCTACGCGTGTGAACTTGATCACATTCTCTTAGGACGGCTCTGTGCTCGTCTTTCTTTCTAACCGTTGCAACGATTCCAGCTCTGCCACAATAGTGACCACCAAAACTTATCATTAAAAATTAGAGGCCCCCGCCACTTCGATACCCCCCTCGATACTGTGCCCAAAAACGGACCCTGGAGGTAACGGGGTGTTCTTTCTTGTGGGCGGGGGTAGGCCACAAGCGTACACACAATTTAAGGAACCAAAAAACCACTGCACGAATACACGTCCACCATCCTATCTCTACCGATCAGCCCCCAATGACCAGCGCCGGACATCCCAAAACAAAGACCCAATCCATTTCACCAGGTGTCTTATAAAACCCATCTGTACATTTTTGGTTTCATAAACATCTTTATTCTTTCTATTCTCCTTATCATATGTGTCCCACGAACTGTGTCCCTTATTTTTGTGACATTACGCATCCAGTTTGAATCAAGATACTCAGCTTCTTTAGAGAACTGCTATTGAGTCATCTCAATATTCTGAGACGAAGTTCCCAAAATGAGCGTGCCGATCTCGGGTCCTTCACTGTTTGGTGGTTAACAAGATTCGTTGGTTTTTTCCATCTTTTTTTTATTTTCTTTGGGTCTTACTGTAGTTAATACGCATGATTTTTTTGTTCAGGTTGGGAATTTTTGGGGTTTGGGTGATGAACTGAAAATTGGTTTCTAACGGTTCACATCTTTCGCCGACTTCTGCTTGTATAAAATTAATGGAAATTTTCATGGCAATAGGCACAAACATACGTTGGTAGTGTCTAATAAGACGTTCATGGTACTTATGTGCACACTTGACATCTCTTTGTATATTAATGTAGTATAATAGTGCCATTCTTTTCTATTACGCTTATCATGAACTCTGTCATTTTGGTTAATTGTAGATTTTCAAAAAGGTATCTTGTGAATTGTTGGAATAAATTTCTCTTTTTTCTAAGCAACATTATGTGTCTAGAACAAACTTAATTATGTCTTCTTCAGATCACTTAAACATTTGAAAGAAGCATTATTATGAGAAATTTAGTTCTGACTACTTAATTCTGCTTGCTTTAACCACAAATATTGAATTTTTGAACGCGTTCTGAGCCCCCACGATACAGTCTATCTCACCCATCTATAATATTCACACAATGGTACTGCTGTTGGAGATATTTTAATATCATATGTAGGATTGGTCTATTTTGAGCCTACCCATTATTCTTTTGATTGACTTATATATAATTCTGCTATTGAAATCTTTAACACAGTGACCAATTACCCCTCAAGCTTACCAAAGATATTTTCGCCGATAATTGCTTTGCTCAAGCCGTTAATTCAGTTTTTCATGCTTCTCTTGGTTTCTTGTGTTTCAAGCGATACCTTTCTTCCTGGGATGTTTTTTTGTTGCAGGTGAGGCCCTCATGTTTTACTTTGAGATATATTGTGCTCTTTATTAAATAACTTTGTGGCATATGTGGTTGTAGTGGCTATTGATTGTTTAGGCAAAAAAGAAAGGGGTTGGCCATTGATTGTGATTGTATTTACTATCCCCTGTAATTCTTTCATTTTTATGTTTATGTTTGTGCCCATGTGGAATATGAAAGAGTCCAACATTTCTTATGATGTATATGGATAAAAGTAGTTGTTTAGCAAAAAATTTACTAGTAACTTTTGTTATGACAGAGGAGGTCAATTGATGGCTAAATACAAATGAGTGTGTACTCATTTATAAGTCATGTGACCTTTTCTGTTGTTAAATGCTGATTATTTTACCTGGATATCTGGAGGGAGACTATGTGTGTAACACTGCATAGTTGTTTCTTTTTCCTTTTCCATTTAATACAATTTTATTTGACTTGTAATAAATTTATTACTACAATTTTAACAGTTAATGAAAAAAGAAAGAAATTAACATGTGGATATGGTGGCTTGTGTGCCAGATACATATTCTTTTCTAAATGAAGCAAAATGCTATTCTTAAAAGAAACGTCTCCTCATCAACTAAATCTACTGTCGCAATTACATTTCCATAGCTAAATAATATTTTCCGTGAGAGAACTTGCGAAAGTAATTATTTATGAGTCATAGCATAGCGTTAAACATGCTTATACCAGGTTGTATCAATTGTTATGTACATCTTTCCTCTGGTGCTAGAAGAGCTACTTCATGAATAGTTTTTCCTAGATGATTTCCCCCTCCCTCCCTCTCCATGTGGGGAGGTTTGTAGTTGGCTATTTAAATTTTCAGCTACTTCTGAAGGTCGTGGGACTTATGTTTGGAGAATGACAGACTATTTTGGGACATGTTACCAATTCACTAGATGAAGCTTAGGCTCACCATCAAAACTGTCCCAAAGAAAGACCCTTTGAATACGCTCTACTATTTTAGATATACCGGCTGGTAAGTCAAAAAGGGACAAGAAGTACGTAGGTAAACTGGAAAGCATGCTCTTGACAAGGGTTAGACGGCCGCCTCGAGCCAAGCTTCTTCCAACTAGCCAATCTTCTTTCCATTTTCTCAACTACCCCATCCCAAATAGCTTTTGAATTGAAAGAAGCGCCCAGGGGAAGACCCATATATTTCAATGGCAAAGAAGAAATACTACAATTCATAATGTTAGCCAACTCTTCCTGATGCGGTACGTGACCCACCACAACTAATTTTGAATCTGAAGGTTGATGTTCAAACCCAAAATAGCTTCAAAACACACAAGAATGCGCCCCATATTAAGGAGTTGGTCTCGATCTGCATCACACATAATAAGAGTGATATTTGCAAAAAGATGGGAGATCTCCAAAGCAGCTGCATTTTGGAGGTCGACTTGGAATCTAGATAAATAGCCCCCAATCGTAGCTCTAGACAACATGCTACTAGGAGCCTCCATGACAATCACTAAATGGAGATGCGAAAGTGGGTCCCCTTGGTGGAGGACCCTAGAGCTTGCAAAGAAACCATTTGAGCTACCATTAATCAAAATAGAGAAACGGGCTGTGGAGATACTGACGGATATCCATTTCCTCCATTTTGAACCAAAGCCAAGACGCCCTAAAAGATAGGGGAGGAACTCCTAGTTGACACGGTCATAGGCTTTTTCCAAGTCCAACTTGCACAACAGAACAAGAATTCTAGATTTCAGTCTGCTGTCCAGACATGCGTTAGCTATAATAACTGAGTCTAGAATTTGTCTCCCCCTTATAAAAGCATTTTGATTATTTGAAATGAGGGAACCTAGCACCTGTTTCATTCTAATAACAAGGACCTTAGCCAAAATCTTATCGACACTCCCCACCAAGTTGATAGGTGTGAAGTCCCTTACTAGTGAGATCTGGCACTTGAATCTCATTGTATTTGGAGTCTCGTGGGTCATGCCTAGCAATATCTTAAAACTGCTTCACTATTGGAAGACTCAAGCCTGGGGACATTTCAAAGAGGCCATTTGGAAAGTTATCCTTGCTTTACTAATGTGGAGCATTTGTTTATGTTGTCCCTTTTTAGCAGTACAATATTTGTTTTTCTGGACACATGTTTAGGTTTGAGAAACGTTATGGGAAGATGGCAGATGGTTCCCTATGTGTGACAAAGGCAATGCAACATGAACTGGCTCAAAATTGGGGGATTCGGTAAGAGGCTTGGCTCAAAAGTTCGCAGTTCCATTTTTCTTTGTTTTTTCCATTATAAAAATTTTACTTAATGAGAATTTCTTATCTTATTCTGGTCAAATTTATAGAGCTACTGTGTTGTATGATCAGCCTCCTGATTTTTTTGTCCTGCTTCGCTTGAAGAAAAGCATAAGGTGAAGCAATATTTCTTTGTCAAGTTCTTACCAAGAATGTTTATTGAAGAATTATGTCTAACATGGGATCATTTATATTTTGTAAAGAAGATAAAAATTCTGTCCAACCCCTTGGATAACGGGATTTGTCCACAATGGTTCATTTGAAGAGTTTTGACTATTTTTTCCTCTCATTTATTGAGGTTTAAGTAGAAACAACCTGTTTGGTCAAGTTACACCACTTCTTTGCAGGAAGTTTAGGAATCGGTGCGAACCATGACTCTAAACGAGACTTGGTTGTTTACTACCCAGGTTGGCATTGACATTTTCTTGAAGCCCAAACAGGCCCAGCACTTGTTTAAGCAGTACGAGCTGGTGATCTCTTCTTTCCTTTGATGAATCTATTGATTTTGTAATTCTGAAATACTTATTGCCATAATCTTTGAATTTGGTTTGGCAGTGTCCGTTACTATGTTATTTTTTTTTTATTGGTAATAGAATTAGCGCTTCTTCAGCTGCATGCCCTTTATTAGCTGCTATGGATTATTTGACATTAATGCATTGCATATGGTGTTTTGATTATTTCTTTCTCTATTCATTGAAATTTTCTCTACTTTCTGCATAAAGAGATGTTACCCTTTTTATTGCTTCATCTTCCAAGTATTCTTTACTAAAAAATATCCAAAAGCAAGTATAGTATTAGAAGTGTTTTACAGAATTAAGAATTGGTTCACCCCCCCCTCTCTCTCTCTCTCTCTTTCCCCTCTTTCAGTGGCGCGTGAGGCGCGTTTCTTGGTCCTTCTTATGCCGTTTCGTTTCTTGATGGGGTTTCCGTCCGTCGTGTGGTGTTATGTGGAATCCAAACGTTTGTTGAATTGCACATAGAGGGAGGTTCTACTGCTGAGACTAGTCAGATTAGCAAGGGGGTATACTTGCACCATTTTCCTGGGCAGGTAGGATACCTATTGGCTGCTAGAACGGTTGAGGACTTGCTCTATGCAAAGAACTCATCGGTTTTTGGAAAAGATCTCGTGCTGGCTTCCCCGGTATTTTTGCCCAACGTTGTGCAATAAACATGGATGTTTTCTGGTTGTGGAGTAAGTGCTGGAACGTGTAAGAAATCGAGACAGCTAACCAGTGAGGTGGGCCCGTATTTTTGCCCAACGTTGTGCCAATAAACATGGATGTTTTCTGGTTGTGGAGGAAGTGCTGGAAGGTAGAAAAGGAGAAGGCTAGGAGGCTTTCCGTTCGGAGCTGCGTTCCGTGGTGGATCATATGAAGACTTATAAAGGTGGTGATAAGTGCCCGTCGAAGAAGGATCATGGTTCCACACCGATAGAGTCGCCACTCATGGTGAAGGTACCAGAACCTTCACGACGGAGATCGTTTGTAGATGCGATGATGGGTTCGTCAAACGTGTCAGAGCCCCTGACGTTGATGACAAGACCCAACATGAAGCTGCTGAAGAGAGCAGAGATGGTGGCAGTTCAGAAGTCGAGGGTCCTGGTGATGTTTGATGTGCTGCAGTCTAACACGCCAAAGGCTGAAGCCACAATTCTAGCAAAGAAGACGAGGGGTCTTCCTAACGTTACATCTGCAAGAAAAGGCGCTTGCCTTTTTGTTGATAATCAGCAGCTCTCCTTTAGAGACACGTTAGAGCGCATAAAGGGGGACGTGGAGAAATGTTTGTCTTGGTTGGACTCGGGCTTACGCCCATCCTCGTGTGGGCTCCTGGGCCCAACGTACAAGCCCTCTACCGCAGCCCATCATAAGCCTCATGTTAACAGCCCACTTAAGAGGAAATCCAAGTTTGGGACATTGGGCTCTCGGCCCAAAGTTTTCTTCAAGCCCATTGTTGGCAAACGAGGTTCGGGTCAGCCGAAGCCTTTGGGTCAGCCGAAGCCTAGGGGTCCTAGGCTAGTTATAAAGCCCACCCGCTTGGATAAAGGGAAGGCCTTAGTGTTTGAGGGCCCGAGGCCCAAATCTTCCAAACCCATTGCGAAAAGTGGGTCATGGTTCAACCCCATTTTCAAGAGATTCGGAACTTCTTAGGTGAAGGAGCCGACAGCAAATCCGTTTCTGGCAGGGGGATTGGAACCCTGATGAGCTGACAGCACCGACTTCTTCTGGTGGTTCGATACTCTCAATTTCTCCCCAAACCCACTCCTTTCAACCAAATATAACAAGAACTCCCAATTCACATGATCATATGCCCTTTTGAGATCCAATTTGCACAATAAACTTGTTATCCCTCCTCTGAGTCGACTATCAATATACTCATTTGCAATCAAAACCGAATCCAAAATGTCTCCCCTTAATAAATGCATTATGTGAATTTGATATGATCTTCTCCAACACCTGTTTCAGTCTATTCGCTAGCACCTTAGAAATTATTTTGTACATTGCACCCACTAGGCTGATAGGACGAAAATCCTTAATATCCGCCGCATCCACTTTCTTTGGTATGAGAGATATGAAAGTAGCATTAATACTTTTCTCAAAATGCCATCTTACTATGAAATTCTCCAAAAGCTGCAATATAAGTTAGGGACAACCCTGAAAAGAAAATTACATTCCTTGTCATTTTGGTTGTTGAAAAAACTAAGCAATAGAGAAAATTTCAATCGAATGTTTCATTTTTCTATTTCAGTTTACTGTTTTATGCTGTATTTGGTACCAAGTCGCATAATTTGGTCATGTGATTTTCATGTCACCTAGTTTGATTATTCTAAGAATATCTCACTGGTGGAGGTGTCAATTTGTCAATATTTCTGAAGTATAGGTGGGAAGAGTGCAATTAAACCCAATCTTTGAGGGGGAAACTGTAATTTTTATGATAATATAAATACACACCTCCTGCACATGGATCGTAATCTGAAAAAGGTTTGGGTGTCCACATATGATGAGGTCAATTTTTCAGAACATGTGCTTGCCAGTTATCTGGGTCACAACAGAGAATAAGTTCTTGTTCTTTTTTCCAAGATTTAAGTTGCCAAAATGATAAATATTAGTTTTTGTGCTTTCAGCCTCAACTGAGTCTGTCTAATTGTGAACTCCCAATTGGTTTTCAGCCCCAGCTATAATTCTGAACATCTAAGTTGCCACACTGATAAATATTAGTTTTAAGATCCAAACTGACAAATATTTTTTATTTGCCTGCCCAAATATTATGAACTCCCTATTGGTGATCTTTTCAATTAATATGGTAGGTTCTTACCAGTTGGAGGTACCGTTGGATCCTTGGATCCTACATACAGTGCACTCTAGTTTATGACAATATCATTTTGGATAAACACCACCCTCCCGGCCCACACCCCCACGGACATCCAGGACAAGAGAAGAAAAAGGCTATGCTTGGCATCCCTTGTCAACAAATAAGTGCAATTTGCTCCTTTTGCTCCCTCCACTAAAAGCATGGCTATTACATTCCATGCATTTTACTTGTTTTGATATATTCGGTGCTTTATCTAACATCTTGAGGTATTAGCATTGAAGTTAAGTAAAACTGGAAACACATCGTAGTGCAGTAATTCTACACAAACGGTGCTAGTTTCAGTATATTGATCTGTCAATATTGTTGACTAAATTGCTTTGAGTATTTTGGAGAAAACCTTTTTAAGTCTCTTTGAATCTTCAGATGCTCTTCAAGGGTTTTCCAGATGGATGTGACGCTTTGAAGTTGCTGAGAAATGGAACCTTGGAAATGGGTCATCTGCAGGGTGGGCTACCGAGTGGGAAGCGCGATGCCAAACCATTAGTATTTGAGGCAAGTCTGTTCTTTCATATCCTCATCTCACATCTATAATAAGCAGGTGAAATATAGAGATACATAACATTTATTTATAAATGATAATCTCCGAAAATTTATTTATACAATTTGCAATCAGATGATTAGTCCTATATATGTGTGTTTAGTTGACTGTCTTATTATTCCGTGTTTTCCCATTTTTCTTCAATATCTTTATTTATTCCTTATGGATATTTTTGTTGTGTTCTGAACCTCATTAGAGATTTTGACTTGCAGGTTATCTCTCAGAAATTTGATTAATTTTTGGTATCCTAGCTAAAAGGTTAGCTACTTTTACTATGTATGTTGAGTTGGTATTGAAGATTTAGACTAAGCTTTGGGTTTGAATTGCATCCGCCATAATTGCTATGGTGGCAGTATCTGAATTTATAGAAAACATTTACAGTAATGAAACCTATGAACTTCAAAGGTCTTAACAGTTACAGCTTTACAACTTCAAGGATCTTTACTGTTCAAACCTTACAATGTACTCAAGCGTTTCATCTTTAGCTTCGGTTAAACTTTATCTTTATTTTGCTAGTCTGCTCATCTTTTGCATAATGGACAGCTGCCAAGGGCACGCCATTATTCACTTTAACAGATATCTCAGGAAAACTTGGTGTCCGAGTTGGATTTTCATCCGTCATATTATGCAATTTGTGTCTTAAAGAACGCGATGTATTACTTCATTGTGATGAAAATTGAAAAAATAAATTTTGATTACAAAAATGTCTGGTTAATTGTGCTAGCCCCTCTTTTCTCCTTTTCTGGCGTAAAGGAGATGCTATTTAGGTGTCTGTTTTTATGTTTCTTATCGCTTTGACAGAGTACCTACCACATGACCGACTGTTGGTGTGAATCTTCTGCACACAAACAAGACAATACATATGATAAATTTCTATTATGTAAAAACTTCAAAAACTCATGGCAATCTTATGCATACTTCGTAATAAGTGATTGGTAAATTTATTACGAGGAAAAAGTTCACAAGAACGCGCAAATTGTTGCGCTCCCATAATGTGGCAAAATTATGAGTTGTATAAGCAGGGTGGTTATTAATCGTCTTAATAATGTGGATAACCGCCTAGGCCCGTTACAATTACCGTTTATAGGGTATTGAAAAAACCGGGTAACTGGTAACGGTATATATATATATAATTTTAAAAAATATTAAAACTCAAATTATAATCTATAATACAATTAATTTTATTATGGAGGTTTAATTTTATGTTATTTTATATTTTATGGGAGTATAAAATAGCTCTAAAAAGAAAAAAAGTAAGTTTAAAATAGTCCAAAAAATAAAAGAGAGTTTAACAAAGGCTCATTATTTAAAAATATAGTTATCAATTAATAACCAGTTTAAAACCTGCATTGAAACCGGTTAGTTGCAACCGCAACCAGCGTTTAAAATTGAATAATTAAAAACTCTTATTACGGTTGCGGTTTGTAAGAAATAATCATAATCGTAACTAATTGTACATCTCTAGGCAAAATATCCACAGTCACGCTTCCACGGTGAATGCATTCCCAATATTTTCTTTTTCGTCACTTGATCTCATGATGTGCAGAGGAACTCCTTCCACATATGAGGCAACTTAGTTGGACACTAGTTTGGCTGGGTTGGACTTGTGCGCTCAAGTTGTGAGCAATTGGCCTCCATAATAAATAAGTTTCATAATATTTCGTCATAGAGAGCATTTACATTTGCCCCCTACCCTTTTACTCCTTATTTTGATAATAAATTTTTTTTTTTTACTTTAAAGAGCCACTTTTTCTAAACACCTATATCTGGGCTCTTTAAACTAAGTATCCACTTTGACTTTTCATTTAATATATTATTTTAAGATTTTTTTATTCTTTTTTCGACATCCATATATTTGAAAATTGTATTTTTAAATAATTTATATTTTTTAAAATTGTCTTTTTGTTTTTTAAAGTAACGGTCATGATTTTTTTGTTATCAATTCCGATGTTGATAATTCACAAAAGTTGCTATAAAGGTGTCATTTTTAACATGGGACTTGGCCAAAAAGTTAACTGTCATATTTTTTTAGGCTAAAAAAATTGTAACATGAGAACTTACTATGAATAGAAAAAAATAAAATAAAATAAGAAATGAGAACTCACTATAAAAGAACCGTGGCTCATAGATTAAAAAAAAAAAAAAATTGTCCTATGTGAACCTTCCCCTGCGTGCGTGAACCTTCCCCTTGTGTGTGTGAAACAATAAAAGAGAAAGAAAAGAAGAAATAATAAAATAGAAATAAAAGGAATTGGGAAAAGTAAAAAGTTAGAGAGAATTAAGATTTTATTAGAAAAAAGAAGAATAGGGAGTGAATGGCTCCCTACTAGTTAGGGAGCCATTTCACTCCCTATTCTTCTTTTTTCTAATAAAATCTTAATTTCTCTCTAACTTTTACTTTCCCAATTCTCCTTTATTTTTTCCTATTTTATTCTTTTCTCTTTTCTTTCTCTTTTAATTGTTCACACACCAAGGAAGGTTCACGCACCCGCAGGGGAAGGTTGCACTAGGACAAATTTTTTTTTTTTTTTTTTAATGCTATGAACGCCACGGTTCTTTTATATTGAGTCTCATTTCTTAATTTTATTTATTTTTTCTATTGCATAGTAAGTTCTTCATGTTACCCAATTTTTTAGCGCTAAAAAAAATATGACGTTAACTTTTTGGCAGGTCCCATGTTAAAAATGACACTTTACTAGCAACTTTTGTGAATATCACAATGCGAAATTGATAATCAAAAAAATATGACCGTTATTTAAACAACAAAAAAGACAAATTTTAAAAAATATAATTATTAAAAAAATACAATTTTCAATATACTGGACATGTCGAAAAAAGAATAAAAATCCTCTTAAAATAATATTATTTAAATCAAAAAGTCAAAGTGGATACTTAGTTTAAAGAGCAAAGATTACGTAGTGTTTAAAAAGTGGCTTCTTAAAGTAAAAAAAAAAAAATTTATTAGTCAAAATAGGAGTAAAAGTACGGGGAGGGCAAAGTGTAAATGGGGCTCTTTATTGCACGAAAATACTTATGAAACCTTATTTATTATCGGAGGCCAATTGCTCACCACTAGCCGCACCAGTCCAGCCCCAGCCAAACTAGTGTCCAACTAAGTTGCCCTCATACTGTGGAAGGACGTTCCTCTGCACCATGCATGAGATCAAGTGACGAAAAAAGAAAATATGGGAATGCATTCACCGGGAACGGTGACGTGGATGAATCCTTTGGCCCTAAGAGATGTACATTAGTTACGATTAAGATTATTTCTTAGCAACCGGCAACGTAATAAGAGTTTTTAATTACTTCAATTTTAAACGCTGGTTGGCGGTTGCAGACTAACCCGGTTTCAATGGCAGTTTTAGAACTGGTTATTTTTCAATTAATATGGTAGGTTCTTACCAGTTGGAGTTACCTTGGGATCCTTGGATCCTACATACAGTGCACTCTAGTTTATGACAATATCATTTTGGATAAACACCACCCTCCCCCCAACACCCCACGGACATCCAGGACAAGAGAAGAAAAGGCTATGCTTTGGCATCCCTTGTCAACAAATAAGTGCAATTTGCTCCTTTTGCTCCCTCCACTAAAATGCATGGCTATTACATTCCCATGCATTTTACTTGTTTTGATATATTGGTGCTTTATCTAACATCTTGAGTAGTTAGCTATTGAAGTTAATGAAAACTGGAAACACATCGTAGTGCAGTAATTCTACACAAACGGTGCTAGTTTCAGTATATTGATCTGTCAATATTGTTGACTAAATTGCTTTGAGTATTTTTTGGAGAAAACCTTTTTAAGTTCTCTTTGAATCTTCAGATGCTCTTCAAGGGTTTTCCAGATGGATGTGACGCTTTGAAGTTGCTGAGAAATGGAACCTTGGAAATGGGTTCATCTGCAGGGTGGGCTACCGAGTGGGAAGCGCATGCCAAACCATTAGTATTTGAGGCAAGTCTGTTCTTTCATATCCTCATATCTATAATAGCAGGTGAAATATAGGATACATAACATTTATTTATAATGATAATTCCCGAAAATTTATTTATACAATTTGCAATCAGATGATTAGTCCTATATATGTGTTTAGTTGACTGTCTTATTATTCCGTGTTTTCCCCATTTTTCTTCAATATCTTTATTTATTCCTATGGATATTTTTGTTGTGTTTCTGAACCTCATTAGAGATTTTGACTTGCAGGTTATCTCTCAGAAATTTGATTAATTTTTGGTATCTAGCTAAAAGGTTAGCTACTTTTATATGTATGTTGAGTTGATATTGAAAGATTTAGACTAAGCTTTGGTTTGAATTGCATCCCATAATTGCTATGGTGGCAGTATCTGAATTTATAGAAAACATTTACAGTAATGAAACCTATGAACTTCAAAGGTCTTTACAGTTACAGCTTTACAACTTCAAGGATCTTTACTGTTACAACCTTACAAATGTACTCAAGCGTTTCATCTTTAGCTTCGGTTAAACTTATCTTTATTTGCTAGTCTGCTCATCTTTTGCATAATGGACAGCTGCAAGGGCAACGCCATTATTCACTTTAACAGATATCTCAGGAAAACTTGGTGTCCGAGTTGGAATTTTCATCCGTCATATTATGCAATTTGTTGTCTTAAAGAACCGATGTATACTTCATTGTGATGAAAATTGAAAAATAAATTTTGATTAACAAAAATGTCTGGTTAATTGTGCTAGCCCTCCTTTTCTCCTTTTCTGGCGTAAGGAGATGCTATTTAGGTTCTGTTTTTATGTTTTATCGCTTGACAGAGTACCTACCACATGACCACTGTTGGTGTGAATCTTCTGCCACACAAACAAGAAATATCATATGATAATTTCTATTATGTAAAAACTTCAAAACTCATGGCAATCTTATGCATACTTCGTAATAAGTGGATTGGTAAATTTATTACGAAGGAAAAGTTCACAGAAACCGCAAATTGTTGCGCTCATAATGTGGCAAAATTATGAGTTGTATAAGCAGGGTGGTTATTAATCGTTTAATAATTGGATAACCGCCTAGGCCAGTTACAATTACCGGTTATAGGTATTGAAAAAACCGGGTAACTGGTAACCGGTATATATATATATAATTTTAAAAAAATATTAAAACTTACAAATTATAATCTATAATACAATTAATTTTATTATGGAGGTTTAATTTTTATGTTATTTATATTTTATGGGAGTATAAAATAGCTCTAAAAAGAACAAAAAAGTAAGTTTAAAATAGTCCAAAAAATTAAAAGAGAGTTCAAAAGGCTCATTATTTAAAAATTAGTTATCAATTAAGTAACCAGTTTAAAACTGCATTGAAACCGGTTAGTTGCAACCGCAACCAGCGTTTAAAATTGAATAATTAAAAACTCTTATTACGGTTGCGGTTTGTAAGAATAATCATAATCGTAACTAATTGTACACTCTAGGCAAAATTATCCACAGTCACCTTCCACGGTGAATGCATTCCCATATTTCTCTTTTTCGTCACTTGATCTCATGATGTGCAGAGGAACTCCTTCCACATATGAGGCAACTTATTTGTGACACTAGTTTGGCTGGGTTGGACTTGTGCGCTAGTGTGAGCAATTGGCTCCATAATAAATAAGTTTCATAATATTTTCGTCATAAGAGCATTTACATTTGCCTCCCTACTTTACTCCTTATTTTGATAATAAAATTTTTTTTTTTTTTTACTTTAAAGAGCCACTTTTTCTAAACACTATATTCTGGCTCTTTAAACTAAGTTACCACTTTGACTTTTCATTTAATATATTATTTTAAGATTTTTTTATTCTTTTTTCGACATCCATATATTTGAAAATTGTATTTTTTTAATAATTATTATTTTTTAAAATTTGTCTTTTGTTTTTTTTAAAGTAACGGTCATATTTTTTTGTTATCAAATTCGATTGTTGATAATTCACAAAAGTTGCTATAAAGTGTCATTTTTAACATGGGACTTGGCCCAAAAAGTTAACTGTCATATTTTTTTTAGGCTAAAAAAATTGTAACATGAGAACTTACTATGAATAGAAAAAAATAAAATAAAATAAGAAATGAGAACTCACTATAAAAGAACCGTGGCTCATAGATTAAAAAAAAAAAATTGTCCTATGTGAACCTTCCCCTGCGTGCGTGAACCTTCCCTTGTGTGTGTGAAACAATAAAAGAGAAAGAAAAGAAGAAATAAATAAAATAGGAAAATAAAGGAAATTGGGAAAAGTAAAAAGTTAGAGAGAAATTAAGATTTTATTAGAAAAAAGAAGAATAGGGAGTGAAATGGCTCCCTACTAGTTAGGGAGCATAAATTTTTCGTCAAAGTAGAGACCGGATGTGAGCAATAAAATTGTCCAAAATTAATTTTGGCTCTTTAAAGTAGGAAAATTTTTACAGTAGGAAGCCGTATGAGAATATTTTAAGGCACTTATTCAAAATACAATGAAGACATGAAAATTAAATAAACCGATCCCCTTCCTAAACTTTGCATCTGGGGTGCCTAAACTGTTTGCTCCAAAATTGGGAGGAGAAAAACAAAAATGTGAGTGAAACTCAACAAAGTTAAAATAGTTGAGTTAGAAACGTTTCATCATTAAAAATATAAGTTAAGAAAATATTGTATAACTAAATCTATTTCATTGACATAAACCTTAACTTTAGGAACCTATAAATACACATATGGGGTTGTGCATAATCTCGAAAGACCCGTGCTCAACTGTGGCTGAGGATTGAGTCGGTCTATGTCACCTGATTAATTATGGTGCACTCAGTGTGGCTAAACATTGATGATGGACTACACCTTAAACATCCTTGTTGTACTCTATCCCAGCCTCTGTACTATGTTGTATCTTATCTTTTAGGCCAAACACCTTTAAAAAGAATTTTCCTACTCAACCTATGCTCATTCCTTTCTTTCATTTCTTAAAACTTTCATTCATCTCGTCATGATATAACATGGCTGAGGTGGGTTTCATTTCTTTAAATACTTTCTATGTTTGGGGTAGAAAGTGTTATACCCGAGATATGATTAAAGGATTTTATGAGCTTAGCTATGTAAATAACTAAGAGAAAATGATAACCAAGGGTAAAAAGGTAATTTACAATTAGTAGAATGAACAAAAAAACACATGGAAAACTTGTAGAACGTCATTTATGAAGTTTTCCATTTGAATGGGGAGTTTTCCGTTCGACCGGGTGAGAAACAGAACCATCCGTTCCAATTCCGGTTCCATTGGCCATTCAACCGGGTGAGCAACAGAGATGTCCGTTCCAATTCCCGTTCCATTGGCCGTTCGACCGGGTGAGCAACATAACCATCCGTTCCAATGCCCGTTCCAAATGCCGTCCGACGGGGTCACTTTTCAGCATTGACCCATCGGGAATAAAATGATCATAAATTTTGATCCTGAACTCTGATTGAAGTAAAATTGGTGTCATTGGAAAGCTAACTTAAAATGCTACAACTTTGGAGTTTATGAATTTTTCCAATTCAAACTTTTTGGGGGTCAAAATGGACTGTGAAGTGAAGGCTAAAATCTGTAGCGCTAGAACATGTTCCGTTCGACCGGGCCTCTTACCAGTTCGATCGGAGGTCACCAAAATCAGACTATAAAGTGCTGAAACATGAAAATTTCAGTTCAGTTTCCATTTTTCTCTTCTTGGATGCCTAGAGCTCTCTCCTAAGGTTTGATCTAAACCTTAGGATATTGATCATTTGAAGCTTCCAAAGTGTAATCTAACACCGACAAAGTGTTCCTCGGTGTTAGATCATCATTCTAACCGATCGTTTGAGATAAAAATCTCAAAATTGAGTTTATTGCCTTTTGATTAAGCTAGGTAGCTTGCATGTTGCTTAATCATGTTGTATTGTCTTAGGAATTGGTGTATTTGTGAAGTTTAAGCATTGGATTGAAGTTCTATAAACCGGGATTTATATAATTGTAGTAAGTGTTCTAGTTCTACTATGTTTTGTGTAATTCTACATATATCCATAGTGAACTGCTAGGAGATTAGCTTTTGTAGCTTATGGGTTGATAATTCGAGTCTCCTCAAGTTATGAGTAATTGGGGCTAGTGCTTATGATGTTGTTAAGCACTTGTTGATTAAGTTTGGAGTTATAGATTGTGTCTAAGAATTGCATGCAATGTGATATTACAGTTTATTGTGGCTTAGAGGTTTGGTTGGTATTTGTTGGTATAGTTTCCGATATGATGAGCCACGTAATACTTCTGAAACCTGCAAAAGATGGAATTAATCAAAGGAGCTTGCTGGGGGTGCCAGCTAGTCCCACTCTGATGCCTAAGTTAGCCTTCTGGTTTTTGAATCTCTGAGAATAGAATACTTAGCAATATATTTTTTACGTACCTTTATTATGCAGAATGATCCATATTTATAAGTGTCAAACTTTGTTTCGTTCATCCTCTTCTAGCAGACTTTGAGTAGGATTCATCTTGATTTGAGTCTTTGAGTAGGATTCATCTTGATCTGATACAGAGATGAAACCTTATCCCCGAATTCTCGGGACCAATAGTTTCTTCTAGACATTCCTCCTTGGAGTATAATTTATTGAAGTTCATCTTTTGTAATATTTAACTTGATAATAACTCTACTAGATTATACTTCTGCAAGTTGGTCTGGATAATTATACCATAAGATTGGAGACTAAGGCCATGGATTGAAACCGAGACTGGACTACGATTGAGGCTGTAACTGAGACAAAGCTGAGACCATGACTATGACGAGATGGACTGAGATGGCAACCAAAACCGAGACTGATCACCCAGACCAAGATTAAAGTTGAGACTAACACCAAGGTTAAGGCCCAATGGGCTTCATCAAACCCAGTGAAGAAGTTATAATAAGCGGCGTTGAATAAAGGAAATATTTTCCCAATAGTTACCCCCAATTCCCAATCCGATAATTAAATTCGATTTCGGGAATTAACATACCTAAAAATTTCAAGAAGATAGCATGTCTTAGGAATTGACTCGGCTCAGTCATCATAATTTTAATTAATCTCCTACGCCAGATGTTAAGGTACAACTTTTCTGGGTCACGGATCACTTTAGCAGCTCATACTAGCGTTCATCTTAGTCCATGTTCCTGGCTAGGGGTATTCACGCATCGCGTCTCATGACATTCTTCTGACATTTAATTAGGTTGAGACACGCGTCTCTTAATGCCTGGCTGACGCTGCGTTGGGAAGACATTCTTTTTGGAATACGTTTCGACGACCCCCATCTAGGGTTACGCAACCATCATCGTTGCGCCATCATATATTATCTTGACCTTTCATATCTCCGAGGCAAAACCTTTGGCTACAATCTACTTTCCCATTTTCTCTACAACTCTATTTCATTTCCCCCGTTTTTGCTTTTAGATCTAGCCTTTCTTCCTCTCAGTTTCTCACTTTTTCTCATTTCTTTGACAATGGCGTCCACCCAGCCAGAGGACTATTCATTTCAAAACTCCGATGCTTCTCAGATTAATGAAGAAGAGGCAGCTTCTCAACCCAATGTCGATGAGGCAAAAGCTGTTCCTCAGCCCAACATTAATGAGGAAGAAGCTGCTCCCAACAGCTCTATCTCATACATCCCTTTAGAGGAAATCAAGGGTTTAGAAGCTAAGTTCACTGTTGATGATGAGGCCAGAATCCGGTACGACTGTGACATATCCTCTTCCGTTCAGCTTCACTTTAAGAATCCGGCAACTAAGGTTATAGACGGCGGCGAGATTTGTCTCTATAAAAAAATGTTTATGGCTAGGCTTCGTCTTCCTTTCCCGGCCATTGTCAGGGAACTGCTACAGTATCTCCACGTGTCTCCCATCCAAATTCGACCCAATGGATGGAGATACTTTTTTGCCACTTACATTCAATGGCCCACTATTCTTGATAGCCAGTTGATGTCTATTAGGGAATTTTTTAATATCTACCGTGTTCAAACGTACACAGACGGAACCATTACCTTCAAGAGTCGGGGCAATAGTCTATTCATCTTCCTACACCCTACGCTTTTGAGTAACAAAGTTTGGAGAAATGAGTATTTCTTCGTCTCGGGAGTTTGGGAATGTTCACCCACCGAGACCTTGACGGAGAAGCAGAAAGTCCTTAGACGTTGGAGTGTTCCTCATGCTGAAGGTTTGTTATGTTTTTATCTCAGTTTCTACCTTCCCGGTTCTTAAATTTTGAATTCTTGATACTAACTTTCTGTTCTCTATTTCCTCTGTTCAACTCTGAGTATAAAACCCCCTGACTTGAGCAAAGCTGAGGCCGACATGATAGCGACCATACTCCATTTCGCACACAACATCAACAACATAAACGAGATAGACTTCCGTTACTTGGTGACCAGTGCCAATATGAGGAAGTATTTCAGGTATTCTATTTCTGATGAGAAGCCCCCTTTGAAGAGGCCAAGTAAAAAACTTCTTCGAAGGAAGACCACCCAGGTTGAGAAGACAAGGACCGAGAAGGGTAAACTTGAGAAGGGTAAAGTTGAGAAGGGTAAAGCTGGGAAAGGAAAAACCAAGAAGGTCAAGACTAAAGCCGAGAAAGGGAAAGCTGAGAAGGCTAATGTCAAAGCTTCGAGAGCAAAGAAATCGGGTAAAGCCTCTTCTCCTAAGGCAATAGCGATTGAGGTTTCTGCTTCGACCCTAGAGACTTCTCCCACTATTCGGAACAAACCGAATTCTGAAACACAACCCTGTCCAAATACCAACATTTTAGAAAATCCACTTCATGTCCTGCCGACGTTGCCCGATCGAGTCTTGCTGGTAAGTCTTTCACAGGTATTAAGGGAATACCCCACCTTGAAGAACTCTTGGCTTTCGTCGAGGCAGAGTTTGAAAGTAGTGATTCGGACTCAGCGCGAGAGCCTCCCGCTCCTAAAAAACTGATGGGAGATGCCATCAAGATTGGCAGAGAAGGACCCAAGGGTGTCAGTCCTCGGTTTAAGACTGTGGCGACGATGAAGCGTCAATCAACCTTCCATGAGAAAGGCAAACATCCTATGATTTCAAAGAGGCCCCGACACGAAGGCATGAGCAGGAAAGTTTGCAGTATGCTTCGGAGCACTCATGAATCTGATTCTTACTGTGCATTTCCCATTCCTAGTGCTTTCTTAAATCCTTCAGCTGATGCGGCAATTCCTTCTTGAATGGATACCGAGATACATGACATCTCGGATAATTCTGACCCAGACCGAGACGAATGTGAAGAGGCTGCTGATCAACGACCCTCCATTCCTCAAACTCAGAATTCTGGAAGGGTCTCTCCGGAGACGAGGCCTATTGCGATTGAGACTCCTATGGAAACCACCGAGCAGAATACAAGGGATATTCCTGAAAATGCTCCTTCTTCCTCGGTGAACCCAGCATCCGGAGTTGCGCCCTCGGTTCAGTCTTCTCCTAGAGGTGACAAGAAGTTGCCCATACATTCCTTGAAGGACAGACTACTTGGGTGTCCTTTAGAAGCGCTCTAGGCCTTGGCTCCTGAAGATTATCTCCAAGGGGGAGTTGGAAAGACTACACCTGATCGGTTTGTTGATATCCTGGTGCATCATCAAATCGCTGTGAGTTTTCTTTACTTTCTCTTTCGTCTACATTTGTTGGTTTCGCTTTCTAACTTTTTCTTTGTTTCTTTTTAGCATGCCGTTAAGTTAGCGGCCTTATACCGGGAATATCGCGAGCATCAATCTTAGTATCCTTAGGAGATAGCTCAGATGCGAACCTAGCTGAGGAGCTTAGACTTTGAAGTGGCTAGATTGAAGCCTTATGAAGTTGAGGTTGGGAAACTTAAGGATCTTCTGGCAGCAAAAGTTGTCGATTATGACAACTTAGCTTATCAGTTGATCGAGAAGACTGATGAATGTTCCCGCCTCCTTGTTCAGCAAGAAAGGAGTGATGCTCAATTGGCTGAGAAGCACGAGGATTGTGCTTTTCTTCGAGCTCAATTAGACCAAACCGAGACCCGATTAGCTGATGCTGAGACTCAATGTGCGGATCTCCAAGCCAAGCTAACTACTGTTGAGATTCAGAAGGATGAGACTGAGGCTAAGCTGGTTGGCACCGAGGCCCAATTCTCTAAACTTGAAGCAAAATTATCGGTTGTCGAGACTCGGTTGTTAGTTGAAAGGAAAGAGGCTGAGGAGGACTTCAATACTATCCTTCACAAGCTTGAAGAATATGAGGGCAAGTACTTCAAGCTTCGCAAGAGTTATCACAACTACAAAGCTAAAGTCGCCCGCTTCTTGAAACAACTTTCCTTCACCACTTGGTATAGGGATCAAAGTTGGGTTATGGGTTTTCGTTGGGGCTTTGAGAGCTTCAGAACGATAGCTTTGAATCCCTCAATCTTCAAGGTTGATCTGAAGATGGTTTTAGCTGACTACCTCCCTCCTCCAGAGCAAGTGACTAAGGAACTTCATGATCTTGGAAAGGATCTATTCCCTGATGTTCTCGGTGGACTGATGATCAGGAAGATTACCCCGAGGACCCTTCTCTTCCTTATGTCCCTTCAGATGATTCTGACTCAGATTCAGATGACTATGCTCCTGATGCTTAATCTTTGAAAATAGTTTTTGTAACTTTTGTAACCGACATCAATGAATATTATTATTGGATTCTTGGTTCTTTTGAATCTTCATGTTAACTGAGAAGTGGGTGTGATAGCTTGAGAGTTGAAGATGAAACTCTAAATATGAATCTTGAAACGAGGCAGAGAACTGAGATCAAAACTTAAGTTGAATTCTCATTCCAACAGTATTGTATGTTTCCCCCCCTTAACTGAGGCTTAACGTGGTTTAGTCTCGGTTAAAAGGGCTTGTTATCTCTTTGATTTCTTTGCACCCCCCAGTATTTTATTCCGACTTGGATGCTTGATTTGAATTTAACTTGTTTATGGGAACGTCATTTGTTCAACAAAAGAAAATTAATCTGTATATTGAATTTGAGAATTGAATCTAAAAGTTAAACCTGAGAATTGAGTTTGAGAATATTTAATTCGAGATTTGATCTTTTGAATCCGTTGCCTGAACTTTGAAATTTAATCTGGACTAGAATATTGTCTCAGTTAACTATCCAACTAACTGAGAGGATTTGACAGACGTCTTAATTAACTTTCCAGTTAACTAAGAGAATTTGATAGACGTCTTGGTTAACTGGAAAGTTAACTAGGAGAATTTGACAAACGTCTTGGTTAACTGGAAAGTTAACAAGGAGAATTTGACAGACGTCTCGGTTAACTAGAAAGTTAACCAAGAAAATTTGACAGACATCTCGGTTAACTTTCCAGTTAACCAAGAGAATTTGACAGACGTCTCGGTTAACTTTCTAGTTAACCAAGAGAATTTGACAGACGTCTCGGTTAACTTTCCAGTTAACCAAGAGAATTTGACAGACGTCTTGGTTAACTATCCAGTTAACTGAGAGGATTTTATAGACGTCTCAGTTAACTTTTCAGTTAACTAAGAGAATAAAAAAATGTCTTGGTCAACTTTTTAGTTAACCAAGAGAATTTGACTGGTGGGGTGCTTCGCAATTGAATTTGAAAATCTTCCAATCTTTATTATATCAATAAGAGCGAGTTACATGTGTCTTCTATGGATAATACTTTTTCAAATGTTCAGCGTTCCATGGTCTTGGCAATGGTTGGTCATTTGCTGTTTGTAAGTGGTATGCCCCTTGTCTGTGACACTTGACTACTTGATATGGTCCTTCCCAGGTGGGTCATAGCTTTCCTCGAGTTGGATCCTTTGTTGCGATCATTACCTTCCGTAGAACCCAATCTCCGATCTTGAAACTTCTTGGTCGTACCTTTTTGTTGAAGTATTGAGCAGTTCTTTGCTGGTACGACACCATCCGTATTGTTGCTGCTTCCCTCCTTTCGTGTAACAAATCCAAGTGGAGATTGATTCCCTCATCATTGAGCCTTGGGTTGTAATGAGCAATTCTGAAACTGGGGGATCCGACTTCGACTAGGACTACTACTTCAGTTCCAAAGGCAAGCGAGTACGAAGTTTCAGCAGTTGGTGTGCGAGTCGTTGTTCGATAGGACCATAATACTTCTGGGATGAATTCTACCCATGCTCCTTTCTTATCGATCAGCTTTTTATTCAGTGTTCTCATGAGGGTTTTATTGGTGGCCTCTACTTGACCATTCGCTTGTGGATGTCCCGGTGAGGAAAAGAAATTTCTGATGTGGAGCTCTGTACACCATTTTTGGAATGGGACGCAATCAAACTGTTTTCTGTTATCCGTGACGAAAGCATAAGGGATCCCATACCAGCAGATTACTGATTTCCATAGAAAATTCTTTATGTTCCCGGTGGTAATGGTAGCCAATGCTTCTACCTCTGCCCATTTAGTAAAATAATCTACTACCACTATAAGGAACTTGCAGCCTCCTTTTCCTTGGGGAAGAGGTCCCACAATGTCAACTCTCCACTTAGCAAAAGGCCATGGCGACGATATTGGGCTTAGTTCTTCTGGTGGGCTTTTCTTATCTCGGGCGAATCTTTGGCATTTGTCACAATGTTGAACAAGTTTGGCCGAATCTCTGTTCATGTCGGGCCAGAAGTATCCGGCTCTTACTGCTTTGTGTGCCAGCATCCTACCCCCCATATGGCTACCGCAGACTCCTTCATGTATTTCTCAAAGAACATAGTCAGCTTCCGACTTTGAGAGACATTTTAGAAGTGGCAAAGTATACCCTCTTTTGTATAAGACATCTCCCACCAGAGTATACCTGGCCGCTTGCATCTTAATCTTGCGCGATAAAGTCTTCTCTTCAGGTAGTTGTCCGTTCCTCAGGTACTGAGTGATTTCTTTAGCCCACTCGGGGTTATGAGTCTCCTCGTTAATCTGCATCAAGTCTTCACTTTCTAGGATGGAGGGGTTGGTTAGAACTCTCACCTTATGTTTGGAGATGTCGATCTCCTTGTCTGAACCGGATCCTATCCGAGCTAGTGAGTCTACTTGGACATTCTCTTCCCTGGGGATTCTGGTGAGCTCCATTTTGTCGAAGAAAGGCTGGTGCTCATGGACCCTTGCAAGGTATTTGATCATCTTACTTCCACGCGCTTCATATTCTCCTTGGATATGACCCACTATCACCTGCGAATCGCTCTTTATCTCCAAGTTCTTCACTCCCAATTCCCTGGCTAAATCGAGACCGGCCAAGACTACCTCGTACTCGGCTTCGTTGTTTGTGGTGGGGAATGAGATCTTAATTGCGAACTTGAATTCTTCTTTTTATGGGTTGATCAGTACTATTCCTGCTCCGCTGCTGGTGGAGGTGGAGGACCCGTCTACATATGCCACCCACGTCTCAGTTGTAGGTAACTCCTCCGTCTCAGCCATTCCACAGAATTCAACTAGGAAGTCAGCCAGTGCTTGCCTTTTAATTGTAGTTCTAAGGTGGAATTCAATGTCGAATTCACCAAGCTCGATTGCCTAGTTGATAAGTCTTCCTGAGAGGTCTGGTTTTTGCAGCACCTTCTTCATGGGGTACTCGGTAAGGACCCTGATAGTGTGTGCTTAAAAGTATGGTCTCAATCTCCGAGCCGGCACTACTAGGGCGAACGCCAGCTTCTCTATCCGAGGACATCTCTCTTCCGCTCCATGAAGTGCTTTGCTGGTGAAATATACCGGTCTCTGAACTCCCTTGTCGTCTTGAACCAGAGCTGAGCTAATAGCTAATGATGACATAGCCAGGTAGAGATATAGTATTCCCCTTCAGTTGCTCTACTTAAAAGTGGAAGATTGCTCAAATATTCTTTCATTCGATTAAAAGCCTCTTCACACTAATCACTCCAAACAAATGCTTTTCTAAGAATCTTGAAAAAAGGAAGACACTTATTTGTTGACTGTGAGATGAATCGGTTCAGAACGGCTATTCTCCCGGTGAGTTGCTGCAGCTGCTTGATGGTTTGAGGTGGGCGCATGTCTAGCACTGCTTGTATTTTCTCCGGATTTGCTTCAATTCCTCTCTGGGATACCATGAATCCTAAGAACTTTCCTGAGGCCACCCCAAATGCGCATTTAGCGGGATTCAGCTTCATCTAGTGCTCTCTCAGCATTTCAAAGGTCTCCTCCAGATCTTCTATATGGCTAGCAGACTGAATGCTCTTGACTAGCATGTCATCTACGTAAACTTCTACATTACTTCCTATATGCCTTTGAAACATTTTATTGACTAACCTTTGGTAAGTAGCGCCAGTGTTCTTCAGTTCAAAAGGCATCATGTTGTAACAGTATAGTCCTTGGTCTGTGACAAAGGCGGTCTTCTCTTGATCTATCTCATGCATGTGTATCTGATTATACCCTGAGAAGGCATCCACTAAGAAGTTCATGTCCTGAGGTAGAATCCACCAATAAGTCGATCCAAGGCAGAGGAAAGCTATTGGCCACACACATTCGCCACTTCCCGTTCGTTTTCTTTACCAAGACCATCATCGGCCAACCATTCAGTGAAGTCACTTCCCTGATAAACCGCTTGCAGCAACTTCTCTATCCTCGGCTGCGACAACTGATTTTCTCCGGCGAGCTTCTTCTTTTTGCTTACTAGACGATAGCTTAGATCGACATTTAGTCGATGCACTATCACTGAGGGATCTACACCAGGCATGCCTTCATGGCACCATGCAAACACATTTGCATTTCGTCTCACGAACTCCACAAGTGTTTCCTATTGTTGCTAAGACAGATTTGATCCCACTCTTATCTTCCTTTCGGAGTTGCCAACCTCGAATTCTTCCAACTCTTCGATTGGTTCTCCCGACAGTGATTGCTATTTGTCATCTCTTTGTGTTCTCCCTCTAGAGACGTTTCTTGGGACTGGATCTTTCAGAGACATGTTGTAACACTGGCGAGCTATCCATTGATCGCCCCTGACTTCTCCGACTCCTTCTTTAGTGGGGAATTTCATCTTGAGATGAGGAGTAGAGGTTACCGCCTCTAGTTCGTTCAGTGCAACTCGGCCCAAGATGGCGTTGTACGCAGATGGCTTGTCCACTAGCAGGAACTTGACCATGATCGTTCTCTGTGTTGGATAATCTCCCGAGGTCACTTGGAGCTCTATGGAACCGATTAGGTACACTTGTTCTCCTGCGAATCCAACCAGAGGACATGTAACTAGGATGAGTTTATCTCGGCTGATACCGAGATGCAAAAAGGCTGACCAATAAAGGATGTCAGCAGAGCTCCCGTTATCCACCAAAATGCAATGGACATTATGATTCCCAATACGCATGGATACCACCAAGGCGTCAGTATGGGGACGACTCACTCCAGCATAGTCTTCATCAGAGAATCCTATGACCAGTGACTCTTTCTTCCGGGACTTGAGAGGTCTATCCACATTGTAGACTTCCCAATTCTTTGCTTGACGGGCGTAGGACTTTCTGGCGGAATGTGTTTCGCCTCCTCCTACGAATCCTCCAGAGATTGTTAGGATTTCTCCGAGTATATTCCGGTTTTCTTGGCTTCTGCTTCTGCTCCGCTCCCGTCTCAGTTCTTCTCGTCTTCTTTCACGATCCCGAGAACCTCCACACCTATCTCGGTTTTGGTCTCGAGATCCTTCTCTCTTGTCTCGATTCCGTTCTCAAGACGTTTCTCGTCTGTGTCGATTTTCCCCGTATTGGTCTCGATCCTGGTGCGGAGGAGTTCTTGCTCGGTCAACATGTGGAGGACTATTATGTCTTGGTGGACTCTGTTGTGGTCGTTGATCTCGGTCCTGGTGTTGATCTTGTTGGCCCTTCTGATTTGCTAGGAATTTCACCAGTTTGCCATTGTTGATGTACTTCTCAATAGCGAACCGCAGAGATATGCACCCTTCTGTGGTGTGACCGTTAGCCTCATGGTATAAGTAATACTTGTGCCGATTTCTAGGTAAAATGATGGAGATCAAGGCATCGCTCGAAGATCTCGTTCAGGTACCCAATTGGGCCGGTTATGAGAGTACGAGACAAAGAAGTTCAAGGATGACTCAACGGACTCATTCAAGAGTTATGGGCTCAAGCAAATTCGTGGAGGCCCATTGAGCATGATCCACGTGGGCAACAAAGAATCACCACCCTGATTCAAGTTCTAGAAGGATCCGGTCAAGGCTAAGAATTGGCAAGAAATATTTTGGGTCTATTCTAGAAGGATTTGATTGCATAACTATTCTAGGCGCCACTTTCTTTCCTTTTATGTTGTCTTTTATTTCCTTTCTATATGACTCTAGGCGTCCAGCCTTTATTGCCTTATATGTCTTGTGTGTTTAGCAAGGTAAGGATTGTGTTTTTAGCAAGGCAAAGATTTTTTTCCTTAACCATTTTCGGCTTTAATTAGGTTTTCTATGTTAGGATTTTTTCCTTGTAATATTCAGCCATTTAAATAGGTGCATAAGTAATGAAAAACGCAGACATTAATTATTCATAAAACTTGTGAGGTTTATTCTCTTTAGTTCTTTGAAGAACTAATTGAACTTATCTGGATTTCCCGTGGCGTTCATCTTGACTTATCAAATGGAGTTTCCACCATCGTTTGTGGCGTCTTCATTATACCAAGGTTCTTGTTTATCATAAACAACGGGTCGAGGTCTTCCATTCAAATCTGTCCATAAAACAATCTTGGGTTCCCTTCCGTTGTTGGGTCTCGTTATTCTTGACGGGGTTCACATCATTTGGTATCAGAGCCAAGTTTCTAGTTCAGGTTTGCTTATCCTTTAACATCTTCCATTACTTTGTTTCTTCTTTAGCCGTCCACATCATTTATCTCTTCTTAACCGAATTTCCTTTACCCTATTTGTTCAATCTTTGTTTGTTCTTGTTGATGTCTAAAGTATTGGTCTGGTCTTACATCTCTTAGTTATTTCGAAATTTTATTTCATTATTATCAAAATCTAGTTGCTGATCATCAAAAAAAAAAAGAAAAAGAAAAGAGAGAGAGACTAGAAGAAGAAGACAGAAAGGAGTCCAAAAAAAAAATAAAAAAATTCACTATTTTGTGCTTCCAAAATTCCAAACTGCCATATTCCTTCTAATTCTAATCTGAAAATTTCCATATTCCTTATGTTCAAATATGAGATTCCTTGATTAGTTCTTGGTGAATTGNGAGAATTATCGAGTGGAAAAAGGCAAGAGTGGTGAGAACATCAGAAGTTAAAAGCCATATTATTTTGAGTGAAACACGAGTGGAGAGTGATCCACATTCTTGAGTGTAAACACGTAAGGGAGTGATTCGTGAGGTCCTTTTTTGTTTCTAACCTTTGTTTTGCAGAAATCATGTCTCACGATAGTGGTAAGAGTATTGCCAAAGATGATACAAAATTGGCTGATCCGAAAGTGTTTATGGAGGCCATGATGAGTGAGATGAGGCGTGTGATAAAGATGGAGATGGAGCAGGTTCACGAACGGATAGATCAGATGGAGAATAGACATGAGGAGCAACCACAAAACGATCGTAATTTGCGTAGAAGGGAAAGAGTTCCACCGAGGGAAGAGGATGAAGAGCGTTATGGGTCTGGTTTTGATGAAAAAGAAGATCAGGATTCCATTGTTAACTATAGGAGACCTGGAGGAAGATTTAGAGAAGATAACAACTTGGGTGGTATTAAGATGAAGATTCCGTCCTTTCAAGGTAGATCTGATCCTGAGGCATATCTTGAGTGGGAGAAGAAGATGGAGTTTGTGTTTGATTGCCACAACTACTCCGAGACAAAGAAGGTAAAATTAGCCGTGATTGAATTTTCTGAATATGCTATTACTTGGTGGGATCAGCTTGTGATAAACAGGAGGCGGAATAGAGAACGCCCAATAGACACATGGGAGGAGATGAAAGTAGTGATGAGAAAGCGGTTCGTTCCAAGTTACTACTACCGAGAGTTGTACAAAAAGCTACAAGGTCTTAGACAAGGGAGTCGAAGCGTAGAGGATTACTACAAGGATATGGAGATTGCTATGATCCACGCTAATGTAGAAGAGAATCGGGAGGCTACAATGGCAAGATTTTTACTTGGCTTAAATCGGGAGATCCATGATAAGGTAGAGATGCAGCATTATGTAGAATTGGAAGATATGGTGCATATGGCTATCAAAGTGGAACAACAACTCAAGAGAAGGAGTGAGACACGTGCAGGCCATAACTTTCGTTCTACCTCTTGGAAATCGAGTCATGCCAAGCCGCTGGACAAGTCACAAACGCCCAAACCTGAGCCCAAGTCCGCAACCACCAGCCACGTTCCTCAAGGTAAAACCGAAGCCTCTACATCTAGGAATCGTGATATTAAATGTTTTAGATGTCAAGGCAGAGGCCACATAGCAAGTCAATGTCCAAACAAGCAAGTCATGGTGTTGCAAGCCAATGGTGAAATTGTGACCGATGATGAAGATTCCAACACCGATGACATGCCGCCATTGGAGGATGTTTCCGAGGAGGAGTATTTAGCGCCTGACGCATTGACATTGGTGGCGAGGAGAGCATTGAGCTTGCAAGCAAAAGGAGTTGATGAAGTACAGCGGGAAAACATCTTTCACACAAGGCGCTACGTTAAAGACAAGGTATGTAGTGTGATTATTGATGGTGGTAGTTGTACTAATGTTGCAAGCACAATTATGGTGGAGAAATTGGGATTGCCCATGGTAAAGCACCCTAGACCGTACAAGTTGCAATGGCTAAATAATAGTGGTGAGATAAGGGTGAACAAGCAAGTGTTAGTTGCATTTCGAATCAGTAAATACGAAGATGAAGTGTTGTGTGATGTAGTACCGATGCAAGCGGGACACTTATTGCTAGGGCATCCATGGCAGTTTGATAGGCAAGTAAAACATGATGGCTTTACGAACAAGTACTCTTTTGTACTTAATCAACAATCAATTACTTTTGTACCATTGACATCGCAGCAAGTATACGAGGATCAAGTGAGATTACAAAAGGAGAGTGATCAAAAGAAAGAGAGTGAGCAAAAGAAAAAAAGTGAAAATCAGAGAGAGGACGAGAAAAATGAGAGAGAAAAAGAAAATCAAAGTTCGGCCCTTAAGAGAAAATCAGAGAGAAAACAAAAGAATTTCTATGCAAAAGTGAGTGAAATCAAGCGAGCAATGTTTTCAAATCAGCCGATGATTGTACTTTTGTTCAAAGAGGCACTTTTAAACACTAACGAACTTGACCTTGCTTTGCCTAGTTCTATTGTTTCTCTTTTGCAGGAGTACGAGGATGTCTTCCCCGAGGAAACATCACATGGGTTACCTCCAATCCGAGGGATTGAACATCAAATTGATTTTGTTCCCGGTGCAACCATTCTAAACCGACCAGCTTATAGGAGCAATCCCGAGGAGACAAAAGAGCTTCAACGGTAGGTAAGTGAATTGTTGGAGAAAGGGCACGTGAGGGAGAGCATGAGCTCATGTGCGGTTCCGGTCTTACTTGTACCTAAGAAGGATGGGACGTAGAGAATGTGCGTTGATTGCCGAGCCATCAACAACATAACGGTAAAGTATCGTCATCCTATCCCATGCTTAGATGATACGTTAGATAAGTTACATNATTGTTTCTCTTTTGCAGGAGTACGAGGATGCTCCTCCGAGGAAACATCACATGGGTTACTCCAATCCGAGGATTGAACATCAAATTGATTTTGTTCCCGGTGCAACCATTCTAAACCGACCAGCTTATAGGAGCAATCCCGAGGAGACAAAAGAGCTTCAACGGTAGGTAAGTGAATTGTTGGAGAAAGGGCACGTGAGGGAGAGCATGAGCTCATGTGCGGTTCCGGTCTTACTTGTACCTAAGAAGGATGGGACGTAGAGAATGTGCGTTGATTGCCGAGCCATCAACAACATAACGGTAAAGTATCGTCATCCTATCCCATGCTTAGATGATACGTTAGATAAGTTACATGGTTCTTGCATATTTTCTAAGATTGATTTAAAAAGTGGTTATCATCAAATTTGGATAAAAGAAGGAGATGAATGGAAAACCGCCTTTAAAACAAAATATGGTTTGTATGAATGGTTAGTTATGCCTTTTGGTTTGACTAATGCTCCGAGCACGTTTATGAAACTTATGAACCATGTTTTGCGTGCATTTATAGACAGATTTGTTGTTGTCTAGTTTGATGATATACTCATTTATAGCAAAATCATAGACGATCATGTAGTACATTTGAAATACGTTTTAGATGTGCTAAGGAAAGAAAAGTTATTTGCTAATTTAAAGAAGTGCACTTTTTACACCGATAAGCTTGTATTTTTGGGATTTGTTGTTAGTGCACAAGGTATACAGGTTGATGAAGAGAAGGTACGTGCAATCCAAGAATGGCCGAGCCCCACAAGTGTAAGTAATGTTCGTAGTTTTCATGGACTTGCTAGTTTCTACCGGCGGTTCGTGAAGGACTTCAGTAGCTTAACCTCACCGCTTACCGATGTGATCAAGAAAAACGTTGGATTTCGGTGGAGAGAAGAACAAGAGAAAGCATTTCAATTAATCAAAGAGAAGCTGACTAACGCACCTTTGTTGTCTTTACCTAACTTTTCTAAAACGTTTGAAATTGAATGTGATGCTTCAGGTATTGGTATAGGCGCTGTTCTTATGCAAGAAGAACGACCAATTGTAAACTTAGCGAGGTAGCCTTAAATTACCCAACTTATGACAAGGAGTTGTATGCATTGGTTCGGGCTTTAGAGACGTGGCAGCACTACCTATGGCCAAAGGAGTACGTGATTCACACCGATCATGAGTCCTTGAAACACTTGAAGGGCCAACACAAGCTAAACAAAAGGCATGCGTGATGGGTGGAGTTCATAGAGACGTTTCCATACGTCATTCGGTACAAGCAAGGTAAGGAGAATGTAGTCGCCGATGCACTTTCTCGCAGGTATGCCTTACTCTCAACACTTGATGCAAAATTGCTTGGTTTTGAACACATTAAAGAATTATATGTTGAAGACCACGAATTTTGTGAGGAATATCGAGCTTGTGAGAAAATCGCCTCTGGTAAGTTTAGGCTTGATGGATTCCTATTTCGAGAAAATAAGCTATGCATGCCTAATTGTTCTATGAAGGAGTTATTAGTGCAGGAATCACATGGTGGGGGATTAATGGGACATTTTGGAGTTGCAAAGACTTTAGCTATTTTGTAGGAACACTTCTATTGGCCTCACATGAAACGAGATGTCGAACAGATTTGTGGTAGATGTGTCACATGTAGGCAAGCTAAATCCAAAGTGCAGCCCAATGGTTTGTATACTCCTTTACCAATTCCTAGTGAGCCTTGGATTGATATTTTAATGGATTTTGTGTTAGGATTGCCTAGGACTAAGCGTGGAAGAGATTCAATTTTTGGGGTCGTGGATAGATTTTCTAAAATGGCACATTTTATTCCATGTCACAAAACGGATGACGCTTCGCATGTTGCTGATTTGTTCTCTAGAGAGATTGTGAGATTACATGGCATGCCTAGGACAATTGTTTCGGATAGAGATGCTAAGTTCTTGAGCTATTTTTGGAAGACTTTGTGGTGTAAGCTAGGTACTAAGCTATTATTTTCCACTACTTGTCATCCACAAACTGATGGTCAAACTGAAGTAGTAAATAGGACTTTGTCTACTCTATTGAGGGCAATCATTAGAAAGAACATCAAAATATGGGAATAATGTTTACCACATGTTGAGTTTGCATATAATAGAGTTGTTCATTCTGCTACCAAATTTTCGCCATTTGAAAATGTGTATGGGTTTAATCCTTTAACTCCATTGGATTTATCTCCTTTACCTTTGACGGAGCACGTTAATTTAGATGGCAAAAAGAAAGCTGACTTTGTGAAGCAGATTCATGAGAAAGCAAGACTCAACATTGAGTGAAGAACGGAGTAATATGCCACACAAGCCAACAAGGGACGTCGTAAGCTGGTTTTTGAACCCGGAGATTGGGTTTGGCTGCATATGAGAAAAGAAAGATTCCCGACAAAAAGACGTTCCAAATTGCTCCCAAGAGGAGATGGTCCTTTCCAAGTCCTCGAGCATATCAATGACAACGCTTACAAGCTAGATTTACTTGGTGAGTACAATGTAAGTGCCACTTTTAATGTTACTGATTTGAGTCCTTTTGATGTATGTGATGATTTGAGGGCAAAGCCTTTTCAAGAGGAGGGGAATGATGGAGATCAAGGCACCGCTTCGAAGGATCTCGTTCAAGTACCAATTGGGCCGGTTACGAGAGCACGAGCAAAGAAATTCAAGGATGTACTCAACGGACTCATTCAAGAGTTATGGGCTCAAGCAAATTCATGGAGGCCCATTGAGCATGATCCACGTGGGCAACAAAGAATCGTCACCCTGATTCAAGTTCTAGAAGGATCCGGTCAAGGCTAAGAATTGACAAGAAATATTTTGGTCTATTCTAGAAGGATTTGATTGCATAGCTATTCTAGGCGCCACTTTCTTTCCTTTTATGTTGTCTTTTATTTCCTTTCTATATGACTCTAGGCGTCCAGCCTTTATTGCATTATATGTCTTGTGTGTTTAGCAAGGTAAGGATTGTGTGTTTAGCAAGGCAAAGATTTCTTTCCTTAACCATTTTCGGCTTTAATTAGGTTTTCTATGTTAGGGTTTTTTCCTTGTAATATTCAGCCCTTTAAATAGGTGCATAAGTAATGGAAAACACAGACATTGATTATTCATAAAACTTGTGAGGTTTATTCTCTTTGGTTCTTTGAAGAACTAATCGAACTTATCGGGATTTCCCGTGGCGTTCATCTTGACTTATCAAACGGAGTTTCCACCATCGTTTGTGGCGTCTTCATTATACCAAGGTTCTTGTTTATCATAAACAACGGGTCGAGGTCTTCCATTCGAATCTGTCTATAGAACGATCTTGGGTTCCCTTTCGTTGTTGGGTCTCGTTATTCTTGACGGGGTTCACATCAATGGCTCCCCTACGATCTTTGCTGGACGTACATACTCTGGATCCTTCTTTATCTCCAAGAGGACCTCCGCGGCAATTGTGTTTAGAGGAGTGAAGTTGAACTTATCCAATGCCGTGGAAACTCGGGGACCGGTTATTGTCTGGACCTCAGATTCCTTCTTCTTCTTCTTCTCAGTTTCTTTGTGAGCTGAGCCTGGTTCTTGTCTGGAGAGCCTTATATCTCTCGAAGGTTCTCCTCCTGGCTGATAAACTCCTTGGCTTTCTCCATGAATTCGTGGAGATTTTCTGGTTGCTTCTTGGCTAATTCCCTCATCAAGGCTCCATCTGGGTGGATTCCTCGAAATAGGGCTGCAAAGGCCATCTCGTCAGTAAAGGTACTGACAGACAGCTTTTCTTCGTTGAACCTCATGATGTAGTCCTTCAAGGACTCATCCTTGCCTTGGATGAGGGTCAACAAGTGTCCAAATGACTTTCTTTGCTTTCTACCTGCAAAAAACTGAGTTAGAAACTTTCTCCCTAAGTCTGCAAAGCTGTCTACAGAGCTTGTGTAACGCCCCGCCTTTATATAATGAAAGGCGAAAGTGAAAATCTCCAATTAGCATTAAGCACTACTATCAAACCTCAATATCATCAGAGATCATAAATCTGGCAGTGGAATATTATGCGTATAATTTTTTTTTTTTCTAAACATAACCCATACAAAACACATAAGAACTGAATATACATTTCTACATTAAACAGTTCTATACATTGTATTTTACATGACAAAATATCAAAAGTGCCACAGATGGCACACCATCAATAACTATACATCAAGGGTTCCTTATGCACACATAGTTATAGACATATCTCCAAAAAGCTGCTATTCACAAAGTATCTCACAACATGACTGAGGTAACAGGTTGCCTCATCCATAATATCCAAGACAGGCATATGGGTCCTCTTCACTATCATCTTCATCTGCATTGACATCTATGTAATTGTGNATACAATTTCTACATTAAACAGTTCTATACATTGTATTTTACATGACAAAATATCAAAAGTGCCACAGATGGCACACCAATCAATAACTATACATCAAGGGTTCCTTATGCACACATAGTTATAGACATATCTCCAAAAAGCTGCTATTCACAAAGTATCTCACAACATGACTGAGGTAACAGGTTGCCTCATCCATAATATCCAAGACAGGCATATGGGTCCTCTTCACTATCATCTTCATCTGCATTGACATCTATGTAATTGTGATCCCACAATTACATAGGTGGATTGGTGAGTCCACGAACTCAGCAAGTATAGAAATTACTGATATTAACAAAATGAGCCATCTTTTTCTAAAAATCCTCTACATAGTGATTATATTACCAGCTACCTTGAGTTTTTCCAAAATAGTTAGTCCATGAAAATCATAGCTGATAAGATAAGCATTGTAGAGTTTGTTTGATAATACACAATAAAATCTACTTATCACTTCTTGACAAGTCCATATATGTATAGCTTTATACTTATATCAATATACAGGTTACTTGCATCTCATAACCAGCATATGAATATAATTATAAAAAAATGAAATAAATCAATAATCACAAAACATATAAAACACACCATTCATTATATGTAATGCAATCTCCTCTCATTTCCTCTAGGGGTCTTGACCCCTCCGGCTTTCTAAGGGACTTAAACCCTTCGTTTACCTCTTTCAGGACGCACACTGGCTCCTCGACAAGACGCACACTGGTTCCTCGTCAAGACGCACACTAGCTCCTAGACAGGACACACACTGGCTCCTCGACAACAATTTTATTCACATAATCATTCCGGTTTCTTATTTAACTGGGAACTCTTTTAGCTTCCACAGTTAACATAAGAACACCTTCTATTTTTCTGAGTCTTAACACATCTCATTCTCAATAATCAACAGTATGCAATAACATGTCATCTCAAAAATCATGCTTTTGTTGTCATAATCATCTTCTTTCAATTCACAATTTATTCAACACATGTAAAAATACTCAAAACATATAATCATGTTATTCATAAAATACTCAGGCTCATGTGATGTAACATTTATCAAAAACATAGTATCTTTTGCTCAGTAAGTAAAATACTTACCTCTCGTAGTCCGCTAAAAATTTCCTCTTGTCGTTTCTAAAATTTACTTCAATTAATCACATCCACGCGCGACAATGTATTAATCTAGAATTATTTTTAAAACCAATATCTAGACCACTTATTTATTTTCCTTAAACTCTATCTAAAAGTTTAGCATAACAACATATACCTAAAATATTATAATGCTACTCGGGCATTATAACGGCATATCTAAAATATTATAATCTCACTTGGCATTATAACTACATAAATTAAATTCTAGTATCTAGAATTGACATAGACTATGGATAAAGGAATTATACCTAACACTCCCCAAATCAAGCTCCAAAGCCTTGAAGACTAAACTTTTTCTCCTTCCTATAACTATCAAGGCTGCACGTACAAAGGGTTGGGAGGAGTTCTCAATTCTGTTTCTTTTGTTTTCTTTTGTGAGTCAAAACAGCACTCATGGATGGCTGAACATGTATGAAGGTAGGGCAGATTTTTGGTTTCCAATTCTATTTTTACTGCACGGTAACATATGCTTTACACGTTACTTATTGCATGTTACTCTGCATTACACAACACACTGCATGCTGCACGTTACTTATTGCATGTTACTCTGCATTACACAACACACTGCATGCTGCCCTTACACATACACTTTACACTGCCCTCCACTAGTATTCACAACACACAATTCCACTAGCACACAGCTCAACTTTTCCTCAACATCTGGACAACACTTAGGCTTAAGGTGGAATAGCTCTTAACTTTACACGTTATCACACACACTTCTCTTTTCCTTTTTTTTTTTTTTTATGTGGACGTGAACATCCAGCTTCTTCTTTTCACTGTAGCTCTAATTTTCTTTTCTTTTCTCTTTTCACGTGGACGTTACCTCCACTTCTTCTCTTTTGTTTGTTTTTTTTTTTTTGTTCATTCCATGCTGTCTTGGACAGCAGCCCAATATATATTGATTTGAGCATGCCTTATTAAGTATACTCTAGCATTCACGTGAATGCTAGAGATGCCAATATATTTATATAACTTTCTCTTTTATATATATATATATCTCTTAAAAGCTTCCAACTGTAACGCCTCGCCCTAAATTCATAGAGCAAAGTGGGTCTCGGTTCAATCATGGCCTCTAGTCTCAATCTCAGTGGTATTTACTTATCCCAGACCAACTTGCAGAAGTCATAATCTAGTAGAGTTATTATCGAAGTTTAAAATATTACAAAAATGAACTTCAATGAATTATACTCCAAGGAGGGAACTGTCTAGAAGATAACTATTCTGTCCCGAGAAATTCGGGGGAAAGGTTCATCTCTGTATCAGATCAAAGATGAATCTATTCAAAGACTTCAAATCAAGATGAATCCTACTCAAAACTTTGTTCTGATCATAATTAAAATCAAAGTCTGCTAGAAGAGGTTGAACGAAACCAAGTTTTGAACTTATCAATAGTGGATCATTTTGATAATAAAGGTACGTGAAAAAATATATTGCTAAGTATTCTATTCTCAGAGATTCAAAACCAAAAGGCTAACATATAGGCATCGGAGGTGGGGACCAGCTGGCACCCCCAGCAAGGCTCCTTTGATTAATTCCGTCTTTTGCAGGTTTTAGGAATTATTACATGTGCCATATACCAGAAAATGTACAACAGTTTGTCGCCGTTTGTGGACGACTTGTTGTTTCTATAAACAAAATCCGGACATCGTGAAACACGCCGTCCACAAGATTGATGCACACGCTAAATGCAGACAGTCAAACCACAATAGCTAATGCAGCCTATGAAGCGAAAATGCTCAAATGCAAAAAAGATCTGGATGAACTTCATTCAACACAACGCTGGCTCTCAAACATCAGATCTCCGAAGGTGAAGTACAGAGTAGCCAAAATAATCACCAGGAAGACCAGGGAAGGAAAATCACGAACTAAGAAAGGGCGAACCGGGATGCTAGGGCAGAAAACTAGATCGATGGTAAAAGACTCCAAGACACAGATGGCGACAATTGGAAGAAAAGATTCGGAGCCTCATGCAGAAAGATCCAATCAGAAAGGATGAGATGCTCGCGGCGGCTGAGGAAAAAGTATGACACATTCGATGGGATGACGATCCAGAAAGACAAGAAGCAAAACCTCTATAGTGGATAGTCTGCTATAGGGATCGCTTCCCCATTCACCGAGAGGGGTCATAGCTGGCCAACCTTGCTGAGAAATTCAAGATACCAACATTCCATCTTCACAGGTCCAGAAGATGCCCACTGACACATGGACAGTATCGAGCTCATATGGATCTTCATGGGACTCTAAAGGAAGTAGTTGCAGGGCCTTTTCCCTTAACGCTGGGGGACGCACTAGGGATTTGTTCAAAGAAAATTACCTCCAAGCTGTAATACCCCAGGGATTTTAATTAGGTCGATAAGAACACTTAAGTGAAAAAATCGTGGATATAAGAATGGTTGGTTGATGGTCAAGAAAATAGTTAAGGATTTAACTTACTATACCTCCTAAAGCAATTTGAAATTATGGAAATAGATTAATCTATTTAATATTTAGTATGGTAATAAGTATAATAAACAATATTATTTAATGGATATTTATCATTAATTAGGAGCTTTAATTTAACAATGGGAGAAATAAATTAGTGTGATTGATTAATAAATAAAATTAAGATGATTAATGGGGTTTGAATAATAATAGTAAGAATAATCTTTGTGATAAATGGATTATTTGTAAGGATAAGTGTAGTTAAATTACAATATGTGGTCAAATATTAATTACAAATGGATATAATTTAAACCTAGTGGGGTCATACTACAAATTTAGAAAAGATAGAGTCCTTTTGGTAAAAGGAGTGGACCAATGTAGCTGCCACATGTTGGCAGCCAAGGCAATCAGGACAATAATGGAGCTTGAGTCAGTAGCCCCCACTCACCCACGTGTCTCTCTCTCTCCCCCCCACTCTTTTTTCCTTCCTTTTCTTCTTTTCTTTCTTTTCCTTTCCCCACTTTGTCATCAGCACGCTGCCCTTCTCCTTTCTTCTTTCTTCTCTCTCTCCCTGCTCCCTGTCGCACGCACATGCAGCAGCACCCAGGCCCCACTCCCTTCTTCTTTCTCTTTCTTCTTCTTCCTTTCTCTTCTTCGGTTTCTCCCACACACTTGACCAGCAGATTGAGAGAGAGAATCCGAGAGAGAGCTGATGAATGAGTGAGAGATGCTGAAATTGACGGGAGAGACCCAGTCCGTGGAGAGAACCTGTGTACTGTCAAATCGATGCATCGCAGATGAGAAAGATGCAAAAGGTAGAGATTGAGAGTGGGTTGAGATCGTATAGAAGAAGAAAAAGATGGATGTCGGCCATGGTCTTTGCAAGGTAAATCTATATTCATTTTTCCATAATTTCGTGTTACCCATTGGAGTTTAGAGCACAAAAATTATACAAATTGTATGGATTTTGTGTGGGTTCGAAAATTAGGTTCATGTGGGAATTTGGGGGTTTTTGTTGAGTGACCGAAGTAGGTTGTTTTGTTGGACAAAATTGATGGCCATGCATGTTGATTTGGTGATGTTGGGATTGGATTCTGTAGTTTAGTTATGGTTGATAATTTTGGGCTGATTAGTGTGCTGATTTTGAGTAGCGTGAGGTATGTGCTGTTTGTGGCTGTTTTGGTGTCTTAATTGTGGTACTTCATTTGTTTGATGCTGGTTTTTGTGGTTGTTGATGGCCGGTTTGTTGCTGATTTTGGGGTTTAGTTTGTGTTTGCTTGGGCTGTTTTATGGTGTTTTCAGTTTTGCTGGTTTTTTTTTCTCTAGAAACATTCAGCTATGGCCTGAATGGTTATGAGTATAGTTGACAGGTGGCATAATTTTAAATGTTTTGAATGGGTTTCAGCTTTTACTTTATGTTGTTTTAGAGCTGGCCGAATGAGTTGAAGATGTTTTGTTGTCCGATTTTGCATGATGAGTAGTTGATCTGGGCTGATTTGGATGGCTAAATTGTGTATTGATTCAGAGTTTAATTCTGTTTAGGATGGACTACTTTGATGGCTGAAATTCCTGATCTCCGCTAAATTTGATGGTGTTTAAGCCATGGGGTTAGAGCTTTTATTTTTGATGTATTACGGTAGATTTTTATGAGATATTAATTGTTAATAAAATTGAAGGTTGTAGATAGGCCTTGATTTATTGTTAGGATGAAGATTCTCATTTGTCTGTGATTATGTTTAGGATTTATATGGGGCTGTTTTGGTAAGCAAGCCATTGGTACAATGTTTGTGGGGGGTTGGTTGTTTGCTAAAGTTATGAATGCTGAATTTGAGAGGATTAGATGATAAACTTTGGGCATTTTGATTAACTAAAATGGGCTGGAATTGTGTTGCTTGGAGTTTACTAAGTGGGATTTGGATAGAGAAAATATGGCATGCTCGAGTATTTAGCCGGGATGGCGTTATGTAGTTATAGGAAGTGGAATTTTAAGTAATGGAATCTCGATTGAGTTTTGTGAAATAAGCTTAATAGGTAATTCCTTGATATGTATTTGGAGTATAAAGATATAAGGTTGTTTGAGTTGAGTGATTAAGTTGATTGTTGCCTAGAAGTTTAATGTGATTAGTTAAGCATGGATTGGAATGTTTGGGCAATATGATCATGAGGATGTAAAACCCATCGAGTGTGATTTAGGTAGTTAAATAAAAGTAAATGAACAATAGGAGATAAATAAACAATGGATGAATATAAGTTCTCGGTATGTGGGGCGTGAAAGTGGGTGTTAGATAAATAAATAGATATATTCTAATATGAGATTATAGTTCAATCTAAATAGTTATAAACTTACTAAGTCATTATAGCATATGGTCAAAGTTACTTAGATGTTTAACTAATCAAAGAACAATGGTATAAAATATAATGGTTAAAGGATGAGAATGTCAAGAATAATAATTATAACTCAAATAGCCTTAAGTCGATAAATATAAATTAATAATCTCATAGAAGCACATAAATTAAGCTTTGAATTTACTTGGAGGTAATTAAATGAGTAGTGCTTTTATTCAATGTATAATAAAGTGTTAAGCGTATTATTGAGTTAGATCTAATTTAATAAGTGCGTAAATATAATATATATATATGACCAAAACATACTTTGTTAACTTAATAGATAAGGTAACAAATTGAGAATACAAAGGGTGAATCCTTTGTATGGATTAATTAGAAAAATCCTTTCGGTGCGTTAGCTTTTTAGAAGATCAAGGTATTTAGTTAGTTTTGGGATAGGTGAGGAGATGTCCAAGAGAGCGCATGGTAGCTCTATGAGTAATAAGCTTTAGAGTTTCGATTGTTTAGACGAGTCTAATGTCGTGTTGATTGCAGGTATGTACACGGTAGATTGGAAGCTTAGGACTAAAGCATAGTCCTCCAATGTAGTACAAGGTAATTGGATCGTGGAAGCATTTGCGAGAGTAAGCAAGCTTGAACGCCTTAGTTGTGAATCCCTCATGGTCTCTTAAAGTGAGTAATCTTTTTACTCACTGAGGACGAATACGTTTTAATGTTTTCAAAGATTTTATCAAATGATTTTAGATAATTTTAAAAATGCTAAACAAGTTGAGAAAGAAACAGAATTTTAATGTCTTTAAAGTTTGTTTAAAGTTATGGAAAAGTCGAGCCAATTCATATGTTGTTTGAGCATGTTTTGTCTACTACTTGATACTTTCAATGTTTTATGAAATATTTGATGAGATGGTGATTGATATTGTGGTTGTGATTGTGAAAGTTTTAAGATATGAAAGAAATGCTATGATGTATCTGATTACTTGGTTGCTTTGGAGATTTTGAGATTATGATGAAGGAAGATTGATTTAAATGCTGTTGTTGGAGAAAGATGGTTATGTTGAGATTTGAAAGTTGTATAGACATGAAATGACAGGGCTGGGCCCACTATTATAAAGTCAGAGCTGGGCTCACTATTATTAAATGACAGAGCTGGTGCTCACTATTATTAAATGCAGAGCTGGGCTCACTTATTAAATGACAGAGCTGGGCTCACTATTATTAAATGACAGAGCTGCGGCGTCACTACTATTAAAGTAAAGTACAGGGCTGGGCCCACTATTATTAAATGACAGAGCTGGGCTCCACTATTATTAAATGACAGAGCTGGGCTCACCTATTATTAAATGGCAGAGCTGGGCTCACTATTATTAAAGTATCAGGGCTGGCCCATTATGATGCATTACATGGTTCTTGATGATTTATATGTATTGGTTTAGAGGTATTTCGAGCTAGATGTATTGGTATGCATAAGATTCTCAATGGGAAAGACTTATGTATACGCTTTACAGCTGGATTGCATTTGATGTTTTATGGAATTTTTATTATGTATATTGGAGCATTATTCATACATTCAGCAGTTATATAATGATTTAAACTGGCTTTATGAAATGTGTTGTTTACTTCCATCAGTCACACTGAGTTTGATAAATGAAGGAATAATATTTTTGATGAAATAAGTGGACTCGATATTGTAAGCAATACATAAATAAAAGTTTGGCTCA
The DNA here is from genome assembly GCA_900184695.1 of Betula pendula. Taxonomy (NCBI): domain Eukaryota; kingdom Viridiplantae; phylum Streptophyta; class Magnoliopsida; order Fagales; family Betulaceae; genus Betula; species Betula pendula. The sequence goes on from FXXK01002594.1 coordinate 43,055, forward strand.
TTTCGAAAACCTCGTGGGAGTCTTCATCTTTATGAACTGTTGACTCACCCTTTCTTCTTTTCTTTCCCCTTATGTAATCATGGATGATCTCTATGATTATCATAGATGTTACTTTTGTTGCAGGTTGAGGGATTAGCGTTGGTTCGAGTGCGGTTTAGAAGTCATTCAAGAGTATTGATTGGCTATTGCTAGCTGGTGGTTTGCTGACTTAAAGTTTAGTCAGCCTTTGTTGATTTGTATTGATGCTTAGTGTGGCAAGCCATTATTGATGTATTATTTATGGAGATTTGTTGTAATGATTTCATGTAATGTAATAGAAGCTCTGGTTTATTTGATTGATAAGTTTTCAGGTCATGGAAAGATCAAATTATTATAGGTGTTTCCGCTGCTTATATGTTTAATGATGTAGTAGTAACGTCTTGTGGCTTATTGAGGAAGAACAATTTTATTT
>FXXK01002595.1:0-65745 GCA_900184695.1 Betula pendula
TAAATAAATAAAAATTAAGGGCATTAGATGTCGCTACTAATGATTCATCATTAACGGCAACATCTATGTCGTCGCTAATGACTAATGATACGTCATTAGCGACGACAACATAAGTTGCTACTAATGAAAGATCATTGTCGCCGCTAATGATACATCATTGGCGCCGCAATATGATTCAGTTCTAAACTCTTTTTGCAAAGACAAAAAATATTAAGGGAAACATTTGTCGCCACTATTGAGTGATTATTAGCATCCACCACATAATTTCGCCGCTGATTATTAACGGCGACATATGATTCGACTCTAAAGTCTTTTTGCATCAACAAAAAAATATTGGTAAGGGCGACATTTGTCGCCGCTATTGAGTAATCATTAGCGTCCACCACATAATGTCGCCGCTAATGATTATTAGCATCTAATTTTTAGCGTCCACCACATAAGATCAGTAGCGGCGACTTCATCACTTTTAGCAGTGGCGACAATATGTCACCACTAATGAGCCTTTTTTTTTTTTTTTTTTTTTTTTTTGTAGTGATAGGTTGACTAGCTTTCAATTAAATGTTATTTTTGGAAGCTGTTAGAGGAGTTCTTAGAATATTGGACTGCTGCTGATTTTTTATTATTATTATTTTAGTGCTTGTAGCATTGAGAAATAGGGTCTTTTTTTTTTCATTTTAAAATTCATGGATGATTTACCTTTCTTTTTTGGGTGTTCAAAATTTTTGAATGAGTTGTGTTTAGCTGTTATCGGTTGCCACCAGCGCTGTACGTCTCCCTTCACACAATTTCCAACCGGTAAGTCTCACGTCTCTCTCCATCTCTCACTTTGACTCTCTCTCTCTCTCTCTCTCTAATCTCTCTATTTCCTTCTCTCAAATTATCAGGGGTTTTTCTCTGTTAAGCTTGTCCACCCAGCCACCATCATTGTAGGTATGATTTTGCATTTTTTTTAAAAAAAAAATTTAATTTTCTGTTTGTGTTTGTTTGCCTAGAAAGTGTAGGAAATTAATTACCTATATGTGTTTGATGAAATATTAAGATTTTTGGGATTTTTTATTAGGTCCGAATTTAGGTTTATGTTTGAGATATTTGATTAGGTCCGAATGTTTTTTTAATTTTTTTAATTTTCTGTTTGTGTTTATTTGCCAAGAAAGTGTAGGAAATTAATTACCTATATATGTTTGATGAAATATTAATATTTGCCCAATATTCTTTGACCCACCCAAAAGAATTCATTTATTTCACTCCCTATCAATCTTGAAGGGTATCTCACAATTGGTACACTATGCCTATCAATAAATTAGAAAATAAAGTCTTTATTTATCATAGAAGGACCCTAGCTTGTAAAAAAAAAAATTCTTTTATTTCACTCCCTATCAATCATGAAGGGTATCTCACAATTGGTACACTATGCCTATCAATCATAATTTGGTAGGTAACTCATGCTAATGTACAAGTTTCTTGTTAAGAATAATTATATACCATGTATTGAACCTTCTTTACCATGGTGGTTATAGGAAGCAGCCCTTATATATAACAAATTTTAGAACAGGAAGGCTTGAGGAAAGTGTATGGGGAAACAACTGTACAAATTTGATTCCTATAAATGTGTGGGTATATAGGATTTTGTAATAAATTGGTGTGCAACTTTTTAAGGATAATGTGAATTTTTCTTTTTCTTTTCAAAAGAAACACAAGGGAAAAATGACATCCCGTGTACAGAACTTTTATGACCCTAATTAACAAATAAAATTACAATACCTACCGCTCTCTCTCTTGTAGAGCTCTCCCAAACATTGTTCACTGTCTTTTTTGTTTTCCTTGTTTTCCATTAACTTGGTTTTCTTTCCTTCCATCTTAACACTAAACCCTCTTTTTCGTGATTGTGAATCCTCCTAGTCATGAGATAGAAGATCTCATTATCCATACCAATGCTCCCAACTACTCTAAACCAGATGAACTTCATCCCCCCCCCCCCATTTTTAATAGCTCCTCCTGCCAACTTGGTGGTCAAGCCATCTCTTACTTTGGTGGGAAAGATCATATCCCTTAAACCTTTGTCTTCTGCCACCATCAAAGCCAACCTTCTTCAAGCTTGGCATTTTTTGAAATCTCTCACTACCGAATACAAGAAAGATAATCTGGTTGTCTTTACTTTTAAGGATGCTGAAGACCTCTTAAGTGTGTTGGATTGTTCGCCATGGAATATCAAGGGTTCTCCCTTATTTCTCCAACGATGGACAAATGAAGATACCTTTGAAGATTTAGATTTATCGAAAGGTGCTTTTTGGGTGCAAGTTCATGGCCCTCCTTTAGACTGGATGACGTCTGAAAATGCTATTTGTATTGGTAAAAGCTTGGGTGTTTTACTTGAAGTCGATAATGCAGATAAGTCGAAACCTAGTGGGATGGGTTATCTACGGATTCGTGTTCTTATTAATCTTAGGGATCCTCTTGCTACCGGTTTTTTGCACCATAGGCCACCAAAATCTTCGGCTCAGATTTCTTATTAGTATGAATGTCTATCGGATTTTTGTTATGCTTGTGGTAATCTCGAGCATTTATCTTTCTCCTGCCCTATTGTTCCTCGTCCTCCAGATATTAGGAAATATGGAGCTCATCTTAAAGTTAGCCCTCCTAAGGTTAGCAGGGTGGAATTAACGTTGCCAGTGAGACAGCAGTGTCCCATCAGCACCAAACAGCATGCTTCTAGTAGCACTCTACCCTTGGTGGTCTTTCCAAAACCTGATTACTCGGCTGCATTAATTGGAAAGACACCCATTGTCCAATTGCAGCTGGATCCTCTCACTTCTTCATTAATGCTTTCGCAAGTGGCACAATTTCAGCTTAATTTATCAGAAAAAACGTCGCCTTCTTTCCTTAACTCTTCTTCATTAGTTGACCCCATGTGTCCTCCCCCAACACCTATTTCTAGAAATGCTCTGTCGATTTTACCCTCTGAGCCTTCTGTTTCCTCCTCCGCTGTAAGACCACAAAAATACCCTCTACTTGCCCTTTAGAAAAAAAGATTCCCCCTTACCCAAAGACTCCAGGCTCTGGGTCTTCTTCTCCTTCCCCAAAATACCATCCCATAAAAAAACCCAAGCTCCATCCCGCTTTCCATGCCAAGGCGGACTCTCCGGCTGTTTCGAATGGCTGCTCTCTGTCTTCTGATTTCTCTTTTACTGGGGTTGTAGGTTTTTCTCTGCCCCCCCCCCCCACCCAACGCCATGAAGTTTGAAGTTGAAGATCATGACCTAGAATTGTTGGGGTCTTGCTCGTGCCCCGACAATTCGTTCTTTGTGAGCATTCTTAAGGCTTCTTCATCCGAATGTGTTGTTCTTGTCGAAAACAAAAGTTGTAGCTTCTCGATTTCAGCCTTCTCTAGTTCATTGGGGTTTTTCTTCTTGGCTGGAAGTCCCCCCATTTGGTACTAGGGGCGGTCTTTTCCTGTCTTGTAAGTTAGGTTTTGATCTTGAGCTGTTGCAGCTTGATCAAAATCACATTTCTTGCTTGATTTCATCTGCTTCTCTTTCTTGTTCTTGGCTTCTTTCGTGTATAAATGCTCCTCCAAATTGTCAACTATGTAATGCTTTTTGGTTCAATCTAACGGACTTGGGCATTTCTTTTGGAGGTTCTTGGCTCTTGTTGGGAGACTTTAATTTGATTCTCTCCCCCTATGAGAAGAGTGGTGGGCATAATTTTGGGTCCTCCTCTCATAACGATTTTTTGGATTTTGTGCAGTCAAATGGCCTTGTTGATTTGGGTTTTGTGGGTAATCAGTTTACATGGAGTAATCACCGACAAGGGCGGGCCAATATCCGAGAACATTTGGATCGTGGGTTAGCTAACATAGGTTGGGTTCATCTCTTCCCAAACTCTCTGATCCATCAATCCTTGGATGTCAATTCGGATCATTGCCCCATCTTACTCTCAACCGAGGGCTCCTACAGGGATTTACCAAAGCCCTTTCATTTTGAAGCTTTTTGGACCCGTGACCACTCTAGTCATGCGGTTGTTGCTAAGGCTTGGTTGTCGAAGGAGGGCTCCCCCCTGCTTTCTCCCTAAGTAGAAAGTGGAAAAAAATGAAGTTGGCATTAAAGTCATGGAATCATCTTCATTTCTGTAATATTCAATCCAACATTAAGTCTCTCATATCTGATATAAGTGACATTCAAGCTAGGCCTCATTCCTCTGATTCTGCAGGAAGAGAAGCTATTCTTCAGGAGGAATTGCAGGAGCAGCTGTTGAGAGAAGAGATGCTTTGGAAATAGAAGTTTAAAGAGCTATGGTTTACGTGCACTAACCTTAATACCAAATTCTTCCATGCATCTATAGCCACCAGAAGGAGGTATAACTCCATCTCTTATTTGAAAGCTCCTGATGGTTCAAGTATCAGTGGTAGGGACAACATCGATTCTTTTTTTGGGCACCATTTTACTGCTCTGTTTTCTACCACCCTGCCTATTCCAGATGATAATCTCTCTGATTTAGTTAATGAAGTTATTACGGAGGAAGAAAATGCCAGTATTTGTATTATTCCTGATGAGATTAAGATATACCAAGCTATCACTGATTTAGATTTGAATAAAGCCCCTAGTCCGGATGGTATGACAGGATTATTTTATAAAACGTACTAGCCTATTGTCAAACTCAGTGTTATTTCTTTTGTCCAATCTTTCTTTAGAGGAGGTTATATCTTGAAGGAGTTCAATCACACCAATATTGCTCTTATTCCCAAGGTGGATAACCCTTCTCAAGTGAATCACTTTAGGTCGATTAGTCTTAACAACTTCAACTATAAGATTATCTCCAAAATCTTGGCCAACCGGTTTAAGCCTCTACTTCATAAGATAGTCTCTCCAAATTAGTTTGCTTTTCTTTTAAGGAGATCTATCCATGATAACTCTATTATTGCCCATGAGGTTTTTCACTCAATGAAGCAAAAAAAGGGTAATAGTGGGCAAATGGCTTTGAAGTTAGATATGGAAAAAGCCTTTGATTCTTTGGAGTGGGAATTTTTACTGAAGATCTTATCTTTGCTTGGTTTTAATTCAATTTGGGTCAATTGGATAAGGCAATGTATCACCACCTCTTCTTTCTCCATTTTACTTGATGGGGTTCCTTTCGGTAAGTTTGTTCCATCCTTGGGTATTAGACAAGGAGACCCTCTTTCTCCTTTTCTATTTATTCTCGGATCTGAGATTCTCTCTAGGCTCATCTTACGACAAGAAAGATTGGGGTCCCTGCATGGTATTCGAATCTCTCGGGCTAGTCCTTCTATCTCTCATCTTCTCTTTGCAGATGATGTGATGATCTTTGCTAGAGCTAAAGTTGGTGAAGTTTCTGCGATTCTTAAGTGCCTTGATTCCTATGCTTTTTGGTCTGGACAGCACATCAATCCCTCCAAATCTGCAGTTTTCTTCAGTAGAAACTGTCAGCCTAATGTTAAGGTTGCTATCAATAATATTCTTCATTTGGCTCCTATTCCTGCTAGGGAAAAATGCCTCGGTATTCCCCTCTTCATGAATAGGAAGAAGAAAGACACTTTCTCAGATCTTAAAGAGAGGAGTTTTGCTAAGCTTGCTAGTTGGAAAGCTCGCCTTCTCTTCCAACCAGCTAGAACTACTTTGATTAAATCGGTTGCAAATGCAATACCCTCTTATATTATGTCTCTGTTTCTCCTGCCCAAGACTTTTTGCTTTGAGATAAATGCAGGCTTGCAAAAATTTTGGTGGGGTTTTCCCCAAGATAAGAAGAAGAATCTCTCTCTTTTGTCTTAGTCCAGTATCTGTCAGCCAAAGGCTTTTGGAGGGTTGGGTATACAACCTATGGACTCTATTAATAATTCTCTTCTTGCTCGGCTTGGTTGGAAGATGATTATTAATGCTCCCCTTCTTTGGGTTGATGTTTTAAAAGTTAAATACCTCCGGAATGGTGGCTCTTTTTTGTCTGCCCCCTCTAATCCTAAGTCTTCCTGTCTTTGGAAAGAGCTTCTGAAAAATAGGTGTGTTCTTCTCAAAGGTGCTTGTTTATCTATTTCAAATGGCTCCAATGTGGATATTTGGGCCTCTCCTTGGATCCCTCTTATGCCCAACTTCAAGCCTAGGCTGAATCCAAATTTGGTTGGTTTTACAGATTTTACGATTGCTGAGCTTATTCTTCCTTATTCCAGAAGTTGGAATCTCCATCTTTTGGGTGATCTTTTTTATTCCACTACAATTGAACACATTCTTAGTATTCATCTTCCTAGAATCTGCTCTTTTGATAAGTGGATATGCGCCCCTTCTACTTCTGGTCTTTTTTCAGTCAAGTCTGCTCATGAAATTTCAGCGTCTCCAAGTAGCAGAGTTCCCCCCTTTGCCCTGGATGTTTGGTGTGCCCTTTGGGGTATAAAGCTCCAAGCTCGTTTGAAGCATCTTCTATGGAAGATTGCTTGAAATCTTCTTCCTTCTCGGGTAAACATCAGTAGGTTTGTGATTGTTGAAGACCCTAATATTTGGCTCTGCCCTTTCTGTCATAGTTCTCTTGAAACTTTGGGGCACATTTTTTTGGAGTGTGATTTGGCTAGAATCTTATGGAGGAACTCCCCTTGGCCACTTAATTTGGCTGGTTTTGTTGCCAGACCTATGTCAGATTGGGTGCTGGCCATTATTTTCCCCTCAGTTTGGCTCTCAGTTCCTAAGAGTGATATTTAGAAATTCCAAATTTTTGCTTCTCTCATTTTGGATTTCATCTAGTAAGCTAGGAACAAATTAATTCATGAAGCTATAGAGCCTGATCCAGTCAAGGCTATCAATTATGTTTCCTCTAATATGAACTTCCATGTTGCTGCGTGGAAAGAAGCAGCCCTTCCTTCTCTTTGGAGTCCTCCTTATGTTGGTAGCATAAAAGGGAATTTTGATGTGGCAGTAAGGGGTAGTTTTGCTGTGGTAGCTGCTGTTCTCAGTGATTCTTTAGGTAATATTATAAATGCAGCTACTCTTCGCTTGCCTTGCACGGATGCCCTGCTTGGGGAAGCCTCTGTAGCCTTGCTCACCGTTCGATTGGCAGTGTCCATGGGTGTTTCTAGTTTTAATCTAGAAGGGGATGCTTTACTGGTAATTTTAGCCATTAATCAACCTCTTCTTTTTTCTTCTTGGACCTTTGCCAATGTAATTTCTGATATTAGCTTAGATTTAGTTTCCTTTCATAGCTGGAATGCTTTGAAAGTCTCTAGATGTGCCAACTATCGTGCACATGGTTTAGCTAAGTGGGCCGCTTCCCATCATCTGTATGGAAGCATTCCCATAGGATCCCTCATTCTCTCTTCCCTACAGATCAAGAGTGGATCTCTTGTAACATTTTTCCCTTTTTCAATTAGAAAAAAAAAAAATTACAATAATAAATAAATAATACCATAATCCTCATGTTATTTTCGTTTAAAAAATAAAAATTGGAACAAAATCTCTGTGTTGGTTAGTGAGCATGGAGTGATTTTATTTATTTATTTTATTTTTTTTGTATGCATCGAGTGTTTTATATTGTAGGGAAATTAGCCAGAAATTGATGATAATCATGTTTTCTTCTTTTTTGATTGTTCAATATGTTCACCGCAAAAATGACAGTTTTCTTTGAGTTTCAAGAAATTCATCCGGATTTGTTTATTAAACTGAAATGTGTTCTTAAAGTATGTAATTCTTATATGAGAGCCCCTTCTATCCTGTCCATCCTTAAAAGGCAGGATTTACAGCATCCAATCAAAGTATGACACCTCAGCAAAAAGCACCAAATACAATAAGATTGCAAACACCATATCAAAACTAAACCAGCCCATTTTAACCCTAGTCAACCACACCTAAACCATTTCACCTCTCCAACCGTATGCCGCCGCCGCCGGAAGTCTGCTGATGTCCGAACGCCGAAATCCTCCGCGTGACAGCTGGCCACACGGCCAAACTAGGCTGCATCTTGAAGAAAGGGGCTGGGATGGGTTTCAAAGAAGGGGAAACAGGGGAGGGGATGGCCGGCTTGCTTTGGCCAGCGGCCACACGGCCAGACCAAGCCAGCAGCCTGGTCTGGCCGCTGGGCATACGGCCAGGCCAAGTGGCCAAATCTTAGCCTGCATGCTATGGCCAGTGGGGCCACGCGGCCAGACTTGGCCGCGTGGTCTAGCTGCATGGCTGCTAGCTGAGTGGTCTAGCTGGCATTTGGCCTCTGGCGAGCTTCTGTCGGCGGCATAGGGCTGGGAAGGTGGTGATGGGTTACGTGTGGTTTAAGGATAAAATGGGTTGGTTTGGTTTTGATATGGTGTTTTTAATCCTATTATTAATGTTTTTTGCTGAGGGTGTCAAAAGGTTATTGGTTTCTACAAAACCTTGTTTTTCATACACATTCGGATTGAAGGTTTTCCCCTCTTATATATGTTTAAAAGAGTAAAAATGACAGTTTCTTTTGAGTTCCAAGAAATTCATCCGGATTTGTTTATTAAACTGAAATATCTTCTTAAAGTATGTAATTCTTACATGTATTCGCGATTTTAATTCCTCATGATTTAACTTAAAGGGGGGTTAAAATAAGAAGGAAATCCAACAAATTTAACTTCGATCTAAACATGTGGACACAACATATCATTTTGAATAAAAATAAAAAATTTCAATATATAAACAAACAAAAAAAAATCTTACTTAAATCTTTTTTGTTCGTGTAATGTTGATTCATTTCTAATAATATTATTCCTTTAGTTGACATTCCCAATTAAAAAAAAAAAAAAAAAATCCAGGATTCTGCCCTTGTCCCTACATTTCAATATGTTCCTCTCAAACCAAACTCTTTATTATTTTTTTATTTGTAGCGAGTTGATTGATTGATGCCTAAACGGAATTATTGGTATTGATGTGACATGTTGAAGGATGCAAAACCAATTGTCTCAAATTCAAACGATAAGACCACATACCCTATAATTGCACAAAATGAACAATGTAGTGTTTTTCTCTTTTTTTTGGTGCACCTTTTATTTTTTTGTGTTTTCCATTTCTGTTTGTGTAAAACAATGTAGGTTTTTTTTTTTTATGTATTCTTAGCTTTGTTTGTTAAGTAATTAGCCTTCTCACTTTTTTTAAAAAAAAAAAAACAAATAACCTAAAATGGAGTACACCTAAACTATTTTCATTTTTATGTCACATTAAACAATCTTTATTTTTATTTTCAAATAAAAACACCCTTCAATTACAAGTTTTCGAACTACTTTACAATGCCATGCAATCCTTTTTTTTTGTTTGAGTAGTGCTACATGGTATGGTATCCATTATTTTTTTTTTTTTTTTTTTTTGTCTCAGCAATAAAAATATGGCGTGGCAATACAGAAAATTAGGATAAAACATCAACCTCAAATTGATAGGTGGTTGAAACATAAGATATTGATTTGCAAAGTAATTAATTTTTACAAAAAAAAAAAAGGGAAATTCATTTGGTGAATATAGGGTTTCTTCTCTCTCTCTCTCTAAAGCAATTAATAATTTAGTCATGTAGCAATATATCACTAATTATTTATTTTAAGGGGAGGGGGGGTTTAGAAGGTCTTTAGTGAATAACATGCATTGATAATTTATTAGGTAAAGGTCATGTGTGCATTGTATCTTGGGTAATTAAACCAATTTCTCTAGTTTAACTTCATGGGTATTAGTGAAAAATGCCTTAATAAAGTTTTTGTAATGTAGGTGAGAAAGGTGAAAAAGAGTTGGATGAGAAAGCTGAAAAGTTCGCGAGAGCATTCGTAGAGTTATAGCATTTATGAAATTTGCAAGTGAAAACTCTAGAAGAAAATGGTTCATTTGTGCTGCCCTGTAAGAAGTGTTCCTTGGGCAAAACATGGTCCAATGAAGCTGTACGTATTTGCCCATTTAACGTCAGGTACTGAGATTATTGAGGGTTATACCAGTGGATAATGCATAAGGAACCAATTGTTGCTTTCGCTGATAGGGAGGCAATATCTAAAGCTCCCAATACGGTTCGTGTCTATAGTATTCCACTACATGGCAAGTCTAGTGGGATGCAAGACATGCTAAATGATGTTTTTGTGATGCACAATGTTTATGTAGAAGCGGGTGGGTCTCAAGTGGGAGTTGAAGCCGAAGCCAAAGCTGAAGCTGTGGAGGATGAAATTGAAGATTCTAACAAGGGGCCGAAAAAGTTAGACGATTTGCTAATAGATACCGATACATCACTCTATGAAAATACAAAACATAGCAAATTGGGAGCTATTATGCATCTATATAGTATTAAGTGTATGGGCGGTTGGAGCAATACACCATTCTCCATGTTACTTGAATTTATCAACAAGTTGATACCTCCATATGCAAGTTTGCCTAAAGACACATATGAGGCGAAAAAGTATATGAGAGATTTGCGCCTTGGGTACGAGAAGATATCGGCTTGTCGCAAAGGTTGTATGCTGTTTTGGAGGAAAAATGAAAAGTTGGACAAATGTATATCGTGCAGGGAGTCTAGGCAGAAGGATCACGTAATTGATAAAGATGGGTTGACAAAAAATTTGAAAAAAAAGCCGGTCAAAGTGTTGCGTTGGTTTCCTCAGATACCAAGGTTGCAGAGGTTGTTTATATCACATCATGCAGCGCCACATATGAAGTGGCACGCTCAAGGCCGTACAAAAGATGGTGTATTGAGGCATCCGGCCGATGGAGAAGCATGAAAAGCATTCGATTCACGTTACTCAGACTTCGCATCAAACCCTTGCAACGTCAGGCTAAATTTAGAGTCAGATGACTTTAATCCTTTTGGTAACATGTCCTATAGTCACAGTACTTGGCCAGTAATGTTAGTAGCTTACAATTTGCCTCCTTGGATGTGCATGAAACAATCGTATTTTATGTTAAGCTTGATTATCCCTGGTCCGAGTACACCATGACAGAATATAGATGTGTACCTAGCACCCCTTTTAAGTGAGTTGAAGGAACTATAGGAAGTAGGGGTACAAACTTTTGATGTAACCTCGAAAAATAAATTCACAATGCATTCGGCCTTAATGTCGACAATAAATGATTTCCCAGCATACGGTGATTTGTCAAGCTGGAGTACCCATGGACGGAAAGCATGTCCTTGTTATAGGCATTCAACAAAATCAATGTGGCTAACTTATGGTAAAAAATATTACTTTATAGGGCATAGGCAATGGTTGCCTCTAGAACATCGGTGGAGAAGAAACAAGAGACCATTCGACAGTGCGCAGGAAATGGATAGTCCACCCGAAGTGCTATATGGCGATGAGATCATGAGACAATTAGATTGTATTGTGAAACGGGCAAGGATCGGAGCGAAGCTGTCCAATGTGGAAGTGGATTGGAAGAGGCGAAATGTATTATACGATTTGCCTTACTAGAAAGATCAGTTATTATGTCATAACATTGATGTGATGCACACAAAAAAAAATGTCGTTGATAACATACTTGGCACACTATTGAACATGAATGGGAAAACCAAAGACAAACTCAAAGCACGTTAAGACTTGCATAAGATGAATTTGAGACTAAAACTTTATCCATTTACTGCGAATAACAACAAAACATATTTGCTCGCAGCTTGTTCAACAATGATGAAAAAAGAGAAGACTTACTTCTTGTAGGTGTTACATGATGTTAGAGTGCCAGATGGATATTCTTCAAATGTGTCACGTTGTGTCAAGCTTAAGGAATGTATTATCGGGGTTTAAAAAGTCATGACAATCATATACTCATGCAACAACTCATGCCAATTGCACTTTGAGGAACCTTATCGGAGAAGGTTGTGAGGCCTATAATAGAGCTAAGTGGATTTTTCAGGTAGATATATTCAAAAACACTGCAGGTGGAAGGATTGTCTAGAGAATCGAATTCCCATAATCTTGTGCCAATTGGAACAAATATTCCCCCGGGTTTTCTTACAATTATGGTGCACATAGTCATACATTTAGTTCGTGAATGTAAACTAGGCGGACCGGTACACTACAGGTGGATGTATCCCGTTGAGAGGTAATATTAAAATTATATTAACTTATTATTTAAGTGAATGACGTATTACTATATATCTTTCTTATGTTACGGTTTCATAATTATCTTTAACGTAAATGCCTTGGTCGATATAAACATACCGTTTGTAATAAGGCTGCACCGGAAGAGTCTATTGCAGAGGGTCACATTATGGACGAATTATTGACGTTTTGCTCACGCTATTTAGTCAACACGCCAACGGTCCACAATAAGCCCCCAAGACACCAAGATGAGTCCAAAGGGGCGAGCAAGCGGATACAACTTGATATGATCACATTTGCTCAAGCACACCGATATATTTTATTCAACTCCAATGATTTCCTCCAATTTCGCATGTGAGTTGCATTACTTAATATGTATTGTACGGTTATAAATGCACGCGAAAGTAACCTTTAATTCTTTATGTTGATGTATAGGATGCACATGGAGTCGCTAATGGAAACAAACAATAGGAAATGAACATTGCATCAATAGTTAATGAAGCAACACAGGGACCAATTCTATAGCTAGTACAAGTCACACGTACAAATACTGTTCGTTTGAATAATTAAGTATCTATGAAAGTCTAATGAAATTATTTTGTTAATAAGGTGTTCAAATCACAGGTTGATAAGTTGGACGAAGCTGGTAGAATGGAATTGGGAGACAAACTTGTAAGTCATGCCAAAGACCCAATGTTCGATGCTGAAGAATATAAGCGGTATGTGGTTAATGGCGTAGTGAACCGCACCGTGGATGTCGATAAAGAAAAGAAAAGTCAAAACAGTGGGGTGTGTGTGACCACTGAAGATGGTCCTACCTACTACGGTAAGCTAACTCGCATAATCAAAGTTACTTACTACGACTTAATACGGTATGTGCTTTTCAAATACGATTGGACCGACATTCAACCGAATAAGAGATACAAAAAGGACGAATATGGATTCGATCTTCTAAATTTTAATAACCTAATACACACGGGTGTGCAAATTACTGATAATTCGTTCGTATTACCTTCTTAAGTATCGCGGGTGTATTATGTCCAAGATCCTATACATCCAAATTGGACTATCACTATAAAGACAAAACCAATAAACGTGTATGATGTTGGTGAAGGTAAAGGTCATGACTACGACGAGGCTGACAGTTATCATGAGCACGAGCCTTTCAATGTTAACGTTACTAGAGACGTTGGTATTGATTTTGGGAATGATGACATTGATTGTGCACATACTAACATACTGACAACCGAAGCACTATAATAAATGTATATAGTAAATATGATTAAACTATTAAAATGTGTCCAAATATAGGCTGTTAAGAATGATTTACTTATAGTTGTCTCACTATTTTTTTCATGTCCTCTATGTTATTGCATATTGTATATTATATCTATGATTGAATCTGACCCATTTTAATGTGTTTGCAAGTAGACATGGCTCTTAAACAAAGGATGCCGCAATCAAGGATGGATTTTTGGATGCCTATAGACCGCACATCGATTGTGCGGCCGGTAGTAGGGTCAAACGAAACTACACAGGACTCCCAGGAGACACAAGGGGGCGAAGATTATTATATCCCTGCTGTAGCCCTATATGTACTACCCGATTTGCTCCGTGACATTAGTCCAAACGAATACATCGAACAAATGGATGACAAAATCGAAATGCATGAGCCTGGCTATGATCAATGGGCAGGATTCTCATGCAATAAAAGGGAGCCTGAGGGAGCGGTAGCCCCTGAGATAGAGCATAGCCCTAAGACAACGAATGGCCCTACGAGAGAGCATGGCCCTGAGAGGGAGGCTCACACATCAGCACAATCAATACCCAAGCCTTCACAACATAGCGGTACTTCCCAACAGCCGCAGCCGTTACAACATGGGCAAGTTTGTACCATATGTATGAATTATTTTATATTATATGATAGTCAATTACTTTGATAATCTTATATTAATTTAATACCAATCAAGTATAACATTCATTTTTTATGAGTTGCAGATGACCAGGGTAGAAGGGATGTTAGGATTGTTGGTAGTCCTATGGACATTTGGCACCTACCCGAGGGAGAAAGGGTAGTGGTCCAATTCAAGCTCACCTTCCAACCAATCGGCCCGGTAGCAAGAAATTTAGAAGGATTGCAGGGAAGATCATAAGAAATTGTCGATTTGTACAGTTAAATGGTAATTGGAGGAAGCTACCAATGGAAGGGAAGGAAGATATGTGGACAACTCTAATGGTATGAAACTTTTTCCTAACATGTCAATTACTTCTTATAGTTTTTTAGCCTTATATTTTCAGTTAAGATATGAGATTCCATTTTGGGTGTAGAGAAAATTCTATGTGGAGCTTGTTCAGGCCATCGAGGACATAAAAAGGGTAACATTGATGGACCTCGCAAAGAAAAGAAGAAAGTTAAGGTACGAGGTTAAGAAAGGGTCTGAAATTGACAGGAGATGATAATGTACAATCTGTGGTCGAGAAGGCTGGACAATTTAGAATTTTCGATGTAGAAGACTTCGAAATCCAAGTTGATAGGTGGTTGTCAATGGATGATAAGGTTTTTTCTCACTTATGCCAAACGCTAAATTTATGGAATGATGTCGTTCTTTTTTTATTTTTTATTTTGTTTAAGTAATCCTCATATTAACATTACGAAGTTTATAGGATATGGCAGAGAAGACCAAGACAAGCTATGGCTTTAACAAATTTCTTCACACGTTGGGATCGAAGAGCATCGCACAGGTTGCATGAGAGATGGTACGTATAACTCGGGCAATTAATAAAACAACGTTCACGGCTTATGCATATTCTAGTTAGATCATAAACTTGTATGATAATGTGAATGATATTGCAGGAGGAAGATAAAAGAGAAACCCCGAACCAATGTGATATGTTCATGGTCACGCATACCAAGAAAGATGGGACCCTTGTGAATGAATTGGCTGGAGAAGCTTTGGTAAGTGCTNAGCATCGCACAGGTTGCATGAGAGATGGTACGTATAACTCGGGCAATTAATAAAACAACGTTCACGGCTTATGCATATTCTAGTTAGATCATAAACTTGTATGATAATGTGAATGATATTGCAGGAGGAAGATAAAAGAGAAACCCCGAACCAATGTGATATGTTCATGGTCACGCATACCAAGAAAGATGGGACCCTTGTGAATGAATTGGCTGGAGAAGCTTTGGTAAGTGCTAAATACGTATTATTACGTGAATATGGTTATAGTAAGTATATCTTTATGCATATTCTATGTTTAATTTATCATTTGTATGTTTTGTGCAGACGAAGATAAAAGCAATTATTGATAATCAGTTGCCAACAGAACGAGTGTGTTCACCTGGGTCAATTTATTGGTAGCCAAATGATGCATGCGAACAAGTCTTAGGAAAAGAATATTTGGATCGTGTAGGCAGGGTGGGGCTAGGGCCAACACCCGGTAAATCTACCTCGTATACCTCCGGGCAAGGATCTATCTCTAGTGCGCCTACTCCTAGGGAACAAACAATGGCTATTGAGATGGAAAATTTGAAGAGTTTGTACCAAACGCAAAATATCTTGGTTCAAAACCAAACGGAAGAGCTGGAAAGCATCAAATCCATGCTAAAAAAAGATTATGGAGGAGAAACAACCAAAAAGGTGATGTTATGGTTTAGTTTAAGTTTTTCATTAATTAGTCATTAAGTGAAAAAGAAGCATAAATTAACACAACGTTATTTAAACAGAGTTTAATGAAGTGACATGTGTGTATGTACAAATGCAGGGGAACCCTTACTTGTGGAAGATGATGACGATGAGATAGGACAAGGTGGCACGTAAAAGGGATAGTGCTTGATGGCTATGGGTATTACTTAATGATTAAGTAAGTCTTGTTTAGTTAGTATAGACTTCAGCTAAATTTACAATTATAAATGCTTGACGGACAATGGAGATGGGTATCTTAAATGATTGCGAGTGTTATTTGTTGTTTGTGTACATATACTGTGAAACTAATTGTAAGTGGTAGCTTTTTGTCTAAATGCTTGAATGATCTATGCTTTAGTGATTTCTTTTGGTGGGTGAAAAAATTACAGGCGAAGAAAGGGATAGATGATAGTGCAATACTCCAATTCGTGCATGATTTGTGCCATGATCTAGGCATACATAACTTGACAATTTAAAACCAAAAATGTCTGAGCTTTCTTGTCTTCTCATTTGTGGTTTTATAAAATGCTGACACGTGATAATATGTTTAGATTGAAGCTCATGATTTGTACATGTTGCCATGTTATTGTTGAGGGATCGTAAATGATGAATCTTGGTAGCATAATTGGTTATTGTAATTCATTTAATTTCAATTAATTGGAAATAATTAGTCAAGTTTCTCTCTGAGTTTGATGTCCTTTTCATGTTGCTTTCATATGTAGTGCTATCTTGTAGGTCTGATATGCGAAAATGCCACTTTCATAGACAAGTTGATTTGCGAAAATAACTTACTTTTGATACTCTGCGAAAATGCCACTTTCATATATACTTCCCTTTAATAAATGTTTGCCTTGTATTCATGGTGACGTTGGTTTCATAGAAGTTCTAATTCTTATACATGCGCAGATCAACATCTCAATGATATTGTGTTGAGTATGATTCTTGCACATGTGCAAATCAACTTGTTTGATTCAAGAGCCCCAAAAGAAGTAATCGAATGAAGAAGATGACATTGATGGGAATAGCAACCGAATGACTTACCTAAGGAAGTTCTTCGACACATTTGATATTTTGTTTCAATTTGTGAAGTGGATTTAGACTATGAATTTAAATTTGAATTATGTATTTGGATTTGAATTATGTATTAGGTAAATAGAAATGATTTGATTGTGAAAATGTATTTGGATTTGAATTACATATTAAATAAGTAGAATGGTTTTGTTGTGAAAGAGTGTATTTTGGATTTTGTATTTGGATTGTGCAGGTTATGAATTTGGATTTGAATTACGTATTAAATAAGTAGAATGGTTTTGTTGTGAAGAAGTATATTTTGAATTTTGTATTTGGATTGTGCAAGTAAAATAATTAATATTTGAATTTTGTATTATTAATGATATTAATATAAAAAATATATATATGAATTATTAATTCTAGACGGTTTGGGCAAAGCGTCAGGAATAGATTCCTGACACTTTTGCCCAAACCATTAGGAATTATATTTCCTGACGCTATATTTTGTACAATTTGAAACCGTCCAGAATTGATTCTGGACAGTTTTGAACCATCCACAAATTGTTTTTTTTTTTTTGTAGTGCAAACAAGTGAGTCCACTATTTCAATAGTATAATGGTCACCGGTTTGTTATAATATTATTAATAACAATTATGCAATTATAAATACATGCATATGCTACGCAATGGCCATTTTGTTTTGTAGTCTTATAGTTATTCCTTTTCACACCTCTTGTTTAGAGACATAACTCGTTTAACAGTTATTTTTGAAGTTAAAACTCCCAACATATAAAGTTTATTGGTTTGCAGACTAGTAGCTCGCAGCATCCCAGTCCACTAGTAGCACGCAACATCCCAATTTGTTTACTATTATTATTTGTCGGCACTGGTAGCACGCAACATCCCAGTTTGTTTATTATTATTATTTGTCAGCATTGGTAGCACGCAGCGTCCCAGCCAACTAGTAGCACACAAACATCCCAACTTGTTTATTATTAATATTTTCCTTAGTCTCATCAATTCACCACAATATGCAATATCATATTCCATTCTCAAGCATATAATTAAAACAATTAATAAATAAATCGACAAGTATTATATCATTGAAAACCAGCATCATTCCTTAGTAAGTAATCCATACTTATAGTTTGCTTGTAAAATAACACAGTAAGCAATATACTTATTAAAGCCAATATCATGTCTCAATAAGTAATTTATACTTACCACCCTTAAAAGAGTGTAAAAAGGATTCTTCCACTCCATTCACAAGCAAACTCTTACAAGACAAAAACCACTATGGAACCACTTCATTTCTCTCACACCTTTCCTTTTCACCAAAGTTTTATCTCACTTTTCCCCACTTTGGCCATGCAAATGTAAATGCAAGAGTAAAAGTGAAATGTGAGAATGTGAATGCTTATATTACTTTAATGATAATGTTTCCTTGTCATTATCACCAAGCTTTATACTTAATTTAAGAGGCTTGAATTTCCTGGGTGTTACACCCGATCTACGGCGTTTTGGTTTTTTTCCCCGCCCACGCGACTCCTCTATCCTCCAGCGGCATATGCAGCTTCAATCTGTGCCTTTCATCAACACGTGTGTTGCTCACGCACCTCCTTGGCGCACGTGTGCCGCACGCACCTCCCTGGCACGCGCCACCGCCGCTACCTCTTGGTCCACATGTCAACTCGTCATCTTCCTCGCTCCTCCTACAGTGGTTCTCCATAGTTGGTTCCTTATTTTGGTCTATGGAGCTACCTCGATCTATTTGTTGCTTGGTGTCCTACAAGCACCTTGTGCGATGTTGTTGGTGTAGTTTTAGTGGGGGTTTGGAAAGGGTTGAGGGACCTCTTGAGGTTTATGTACCTTCTCAAGAGTCTTGGCAGTGCTGTCTCTAGTACAGGAAGGGCTGAGTGACCTTTTTTGGTTTCATGCCCTTCTTATTTCGTTTCGTTTTGCTTTTTCGAACCACCTCTTATGGCAGCCCCTCAATGGGCTGGGTCATTCATTTGACCCATTCTCGATCATTACCGGTCATTTTTCTGCACTATTGTTGGTTGCCCTTGGATAGAGTATATAATCAATTTTATGTACTCAATCTTAATAGGAAAGACTATATTTCATGAGAGAAAAGAATTTGGCTATCTCCAATTAGATAAAAGGGAACTTGCAGCTAAAGCATTTTTTTTCTTTTTACATTCAACTGGTTTCCCTAGTCTTCATGCTCAAGCAAATCACTTTCATAAAACCTTCTTGTGTCCCTTTTTTAATATTGCGACATGATATCATAAACTCATTTAATGTCATTTCCCAATAAACTAACGTATTGCTTGCAATACAGGCAGCAATTGATGCGATAAAGCATCCAGACTCACCTGTTCACACAAGTCCAAGTGAGACCTGAGTGCCCTTTCACATGAACTAACCATATTGCATTGGCCCGATCCAAATCCCCTTCCCTGAGTTCCCCATACTATAAACAGTACATTCTCCCCTCCGGCAATTTCATTAGGGTGCAGTAACCATTTGCACGCCATTTATATCACGCAGTTCAGCAAGGAGTACTCAAGTTGGCAAAAGTTTTTTGAGGTCTTTTGTTGGATCTCAAAAAGATTGTATTGGAACATAGATATAATATTTACCTTCACCTTTTTACTTTATTATGTCAACAGTCATTTTAGCTCCATAGTGCATTTACTTTGTTGTTAACTGTCGTAATGCTTCCTGTCAGCAGAAAGAAAAACAAGAAGACGCCCCTCCCCTTTCAGAAGAAAAAAACTACAAGACGCCCCTCACCTTTCGGAATGCCTTGGGAGGAGGAAGGAAATCACTCCCTCCTCCACCCCTCCCCCTCTACTCTCTCACCCCTTCCTGCCACTCTGTAGGCAGCAACCGCTTCTTTAGGAGGCCTATTCCTTCTCTTTGGAGGCTTATTTCTCCACAAGCAATGGTGCCGACTCTCCTTCCACCACGTGGTGGCCGGTTTTCACCTCCTCTCGCTACTTACTGCCCGGATCTAGGTCTTCCACGCCGGCGCCTCCCTCCACCATGTCTTTAGTCGGTGGATTTGCATCATGGATTTATTTTTCTGTATTTTATCCGTCATCCTACGTCTTGGATCGAAGACTTGTGTCTCCTGCCCTTTAAGGTTGACGAGTGTAGGTCAGACGTGAAATAATAACTCTCATGGCAAATAATAAGTGGGTGCAATTCGAGCTAAGCATGACTTGATTTAGCCTTATATCTAGTATGCTAATCAAATCTGCTCCTTATCTGGAGTTATTCTTGAATTAGTAATAGTTGTAGTTATAGACAGTTCTTTAATAGTTAAGATGTTTTTGTCCAATCTATAGCTTTGTAATTTCATAGCATTTGTGCTATGTTTAATCTACATTATATGCTTTTAATGGAAGAACTTTATGCTCCTGATTTATTATAAAAAATAAAAAAATAAAAAATAAAAACAAAAAACTATCATAATGCTTCACTTCATACCGATTAGCTCTAGGAAAACATTGAGTAGCATCACAATCCACGTGACACCCCATCAACCACAGTAATAAAAAATAAATAATAATAATAATAATTGTTTAATAACTAACATAATAAATACCACGTAAACTTATAAACTAACGTAACAGTCGATATAACACCCACTTACCACGTCAGCTAAAGTAAAATTTATTATTTAGCAAATGACGTGGCAACTACCACATAAACAGCCATCTCAACTTGTAAGGAATTTGTAAAAACAGCTACAGTAGCCTTAAAAACGCTCTTAGCTTTAACCTTTATCAAATGCCATTTTCACGAGACACCAAGTAATTCATAATTTGGCACTCAAATAGAAAAGATGCAGTTCATAGTTTGGCCCTACATATTGACACTGGTACCACAACCCAACATTTTTCACTCCATGAAATGATATTCTTGGGGCCAGCAACAGTTGGTATATTTTCACAAGGATAACACATTATAAATCTACTCATCATCCTCAGGATCAAAATCCTTAATCTTCACCTCGGCATCTTCTCCATACTGAATGCTGCTGTCGATTTGAGACAATACGTGTCGTATACTGTAAAAGGGAAGCAAATATTGCTCTCTAATTATATGAGAAATCAGTTAAATACAAAAGCAGCCAAAAGTTCAACTTTGCCATCTCTGTGACTAGCTTTCTTTGCACGAAAGGATTTCATAACTTCTAAAACAAACAAACAAACAAACTAGAATGAATAAAAAGGTCTGAAGAAACAAAAAAAAAAAAAACACTACAACGAAAATATCTAGTCCACTTTCTCCACCACCAGTTGAAGGTTTATCAAATGAAGCCTAAAAATCATTCTTACAATTCCATGCAGCAGCTGGCCGAAGAGTCATTCCTGACTATGATTTCCTTTTACCTAAAGTTCAGAAACTCTACCACAAGAGTAAGTCATTTCCTAAGGACACATTTAGTATGCGGAATGGCTATTCCAAAGAATAGCCTTTAGTAAGAATAAAAGAAGTGTAATGAATTAGCCTTAGAATAATCATCACGATGACCAACTATTCCCTCAATTGAAAGAATAGTCATTCCCTCATGGTCATCTTGATGATTATTCCAAGACTAATTCATTACACTTCTTCCATTCTACCTAAAGGCTATTCCTTGGAATAGACATTCCGCATACCAAATGTATCCTTAAGTTTACTTTTGAAAAACTTCATTTAGGGCTTCTGTGGGAGCATTATTGATACGCTTGTCTTACTTGGATTTTGGACTGAAAAGGCAATAATTTAAAAACCTCTCATCCTCTTGTCCTTCCCGTTCCTCTTCTTCTCTACACCCTGATCTTCTCTTTCACTCTTGTTTTATCCATTCTTTGCTGTGATTTCAGAGAATCAACTATCTGTCTTCCTTAGCTAATTTAACCAATCTGAACAATTAAGCCCCACAACTTCACCTAATACTGAAATATTTTATACTTCTGATATCAGTCCATATATTATCATAATCCAAAGCCTATTCCAAAGAGTTACAGAACTAAAAAAATTTATTAAGTAGAAGACAAGGTATTAAGGCAAAAACTCAATGCTAAAGCAGGCTACTCAACCCATTGCTGCTCTACTTTAATGGAACAAATAAGAACCCTAGTGCCATACCTTATTCAGACCACAAGACAGTACAAACTATAAGAATCATAGTCCCAAATTTAAATCTGAAAACCATAGGAAATTGGTAACTACATTTCAGTAGTGGCCAAGTTTCTGTTACATAACAACCCCACGGATTTTGAGTTATCAAGCGACACCAGCATTATAAGTAAACCTTGTGATTAAGATCATCAAAACCTTTAAATCACATCTCATCAATCCAACACCAAAGTTCGCTTCATAGAATAAAGCTATGATAACTAAGTTGGATGAAACACCATAATAATGTCAACACACACAAGTACAGGCAAGAGAGAGAGAGAGAGAGTACCTGCTCTCCTTCCTCAGGTCAAGTGGCACAAAACTGACCATGCTATACTGATCCACCTAACACAACAAAAATTATAATATAGTTACAAAAAAGTCCAAGCAGTTCTCAATGCAGGTCAAACAATTTGGGCTAGAAGGATACAGAGTAATGTTGTTCCTTGAGAAATGGAAATGAGTTTGAACAACTAATGAAGGCCAATAATTATGGCAAATCGTATAATCATGCATAATCACAAAGCTTCATCCTAAAGGACCTTATACCCTCTCAGGTAAATGTACAATCTAAAATAACCCACGCAACTTATGTTATATGAGACTCTAGATTCTCCAAAGGGTATTGATACATATCATACAGCCATGATGGCAAATCACGCCATCTACAATAAAGATACAGGAGAACCTAAGGAAATAGACTACTCATTCACGAGCAACTCTTCCAAGAAACTAAATTATGCACCTCTAAAATAATAAAGATGTTTCTGATGGAAATTTTCCCACAATGTAGGAAAAGTAGTTAAGGACAGAAATAATGAAGTCAGTAAGCTGAAAACAAGAGCGCAACAAAAGAGATGAGAAGTATATCAATACAAAGCAGTGATTGTAATCCTAAAAAGCAGCCTTTCGTGGAACTATTCTCCATATGTTCAACGAAAAGTGTGTTGGATTATAAGTAGTTTTATTACTCACCAGTTCAATCAAAGCTTTATTCAGCTTTGCAAACTGAGGAGCCATGCGTTTATTCAACTCTGACAACAAAAATTGAGGCTCTGGATTCAAAAAACTGACACCATAAAAATACAAAACATATTAGATCGTTAAAAGAAATAAAAGTGGCATACAAGTTATCAAAAGCAGTAAATGGTAAAAGAGCCCACTCTTCAATATTCCTTTTCTTGGCGACAAGGTCCATTTTAGAAAGGATATTAACATGGGGCAACTCAAGTTGGACCATTGCAGAAAGCGATGCCATGCAACCACTAATGAACTTGGTCACATCCGTCATAAACTGGTAAAATCAAATATTGACACTATTAGTTTTAATTAAGAGAAAGTGCCTTATTTGTATTAAATGAAAAGAATGTGCACGCCAATAAAAGAAAAATATAAAAAGAGAAAAAGTAATAGATTTCATACGACCTGTGAGTCAAGCAAGTATACACCACAAACACTGAAATTTTTACGCTGCAAATGGTCCACAAAATTCCGCAGCACTGGCACATGTGAAAAAAGTTCTATCTGGCCTGTAAAAATAATTGAAGGTTAAGATAACTCATCACATGGTTTTCATCAATGAAACAGGTATGTCAAAGTTACGAGCTTAACATATCTGACTCTATATCACATCGTAGTGTTAGGCTATGACTGGCAATGCAGAATCCATTTTTTAAAAAAATGGGCATCAAAAGCAACTAGAAACATCTTCACACCGAAATAGGAAAAAAAGCTCCCAGTCTCCATTCTAGTGCACACAGACAAAAATTCAAGAGATTTTTTTCTCCTTTCATTGGAGATTAGTCCAGCCCATAGGCTACAAAATGGGATGCCAAGAGATTTTACTCGTCAGGTAAGCTAATACCTCAAATTTTTTCCCTTTTATAATACTTACTAAGTCAAGATTGGGATAGGATATCATATGTCCAATATTTAAGTAACTGATCTTTTTTCTTTTTTCTTTTTTTATGATCTTTTTTTTCTTTTAGTAAATTGGTGTTTCTCTTATACAATTCATGTGTGCTTGAGTTGCAGCCTTTTGCTTTTTAAGAAATTTCGATTACTTACAAAAAAAAATTCCAATATTTGATTAACTATCACTTGGCCCTCATTTGCACAATAGTGAACATGAAAGGAACAATGATAATCCTGCAAACTCAAAACAATGTTCACCAATGATTCATGGAACATTAAAATTTAGTAATTTTTTCTTTCAATTTGTTTTTTAATGGGTAGCTTAGTACGATTTAGACACCTATATGGAATTGAATCCATGACCTTACCATCAGCCTGCTATCTATGGGGGGGAAAGATGCCATTGATCCAAAGACCACTGGCCCTTTTTGTTATTATGTTTCTCTGTTTACTAGGCAAGACACTATCTACTACAATGGAGAGAATGATGTCTGGAGAATAAAAGTAACTATAACATATCTCAAGGTATTCACTACTCCTGTGTTTATGCATTTTAAGTGGTCTTGAGAGGCATCTATAAACTGTCAACTTATTCAACCAAGTCAACTGACAAGTATCCCAAGCCTTGGATTCATACGTTATTAAAGTTCAAAGGAACCCTCCACCTCTTCATAGTCATCTTTGCCATCAATCAAAGTCAATAACACAATACATATAAAAAATAAAAATAAAAATAAAACACTGAGAAGCACGAAACTAGACAAGTGTGGATACCTGGGCAATCGAAAACCAAGTAATCATCATCCAGGTAATCCTCCAATCCTTCCTCCAACCAATCATCCAGATTGTCTTCGAGGTGTCTAAACATGGAAATTAAGGCCATTCATTTTGCAACAAGATAAGTCATTCAAGGTGCTCAGTAGGAGAGAACGCGCTTGCCTACTAAAACATTCAAGGCCCTTAAGCCCTTGAGCCCTTTAAAACAGACAGCATCACAAGCAAAAGAACTTAACAAAAGCATGCAAGAAACCCAAAGAAAAAGTTCTACAAATTGGAAAAGGATACTCCATGCAGTACATAAGGCCCCCATTGGGACCCAGTCCAAGTTCCTCCATAACATCATCCAAGTTAATGAGTTCCCTTATATCTGCAACCAAACAAAACAACACCCATCTTTCCCAATCAACCAAATCAGCTAAAATTAACATATTAACTAACAATCAAGCAAAAATCCACCGACCCCCACTCACCCATTGCCACAGGATAGTTGAAACTCTCGGCGGCCGGATCCAAATTCACAATATGTATGGTCCGCCCAATTTTCTCACAATATTGGTACAAATTAGAACAATACGTCGACTGACATTCAAAGAAATAAACAAATAAACAACTAAATACCAAAAAAAAAAAAAAAAACCATCTAGTACAACATATTCACCAGAAAAAACAAAAAAACATATGCATTGTCTTTATCTATGGAGTGAAAGATTCTACCTTGCCACTGCCAGCAGGGCCAATAACGAGTTGTGCAAAACCCATGATGTATTTTAGTGTGTGGGTGAGTTTTTGTTTCTGGGTTTTGGGTTTTAGCACAGGACTAGTCCAGATTTGTGCAGAGGGAGTTGAGGAAGCGAAAAGAGGTGAGAACTGCAACAGCGAGATAAGCAGTACACCAAACGCCCACCGCAAACAATAAATTCAGAACATCACAATATGCCATACAATTAATAAATAAACCTGAACACAATTCGACAATCATCAAAAAACAAATTGAAAAGAAAAACTCAAATAAAAAAAAAAAACAAAATCATCGACTGAGCTGACCAAGTTCGCAGATTTAAGAACTTCGAGAGCTTTACCGACGGAGAGAGAGGGGGAGGGGTTGGGTGATATGAGAATTCTGAATGTCGAAAGGGTTTTGGTTTCTTTGTTTATTGGGTTTATAACAAATATGCGGTGGAACCGGGTCAAAGCGAGTGTCACATGCTTAAAAGACAAATTTTAACAATAAATTGAAGGAATAAATATACCTGAATAATGCTGCACGCTCCGACTTTTCCAATGGGGTAGCAGCTTTCTTTATATTTTTGTTCAGTATAAAAAATTAAATTATTTTTTATTTTTTTATTCAAATAAATTCTGCAGTAACTTTCTTTATTATTTGTTTATATCATTTAAATATTATTTAAATTAAATATTAAAAAAAAATATATATTTAAATATTATTTTAAACAAATGATAAAAGAAAAAAAGAGATGAGATAAAGTTTTTTGTATTAAAATAATATTAAGGGAATCACTTTTAGTTCTCTAGATGAAGAGAACAACTTTTAATTCTCTAGGTATTTTTTAGTTTAGAAAATACTAAAAGAAGCTGCTGCAGAGATTTTTTTTAACAGTTTTTTTTACATTAAGGAAGAGAATAGGGTTTAAAGAAAATTGTTGCTAGTTCTCTTAGAGTATCCTCAATGAACTCTCTATTATTTTAGCTAAAATTGGCTAAAAAACTTACATTTTTTAGTTTAACTAATCACTTTTCAAAACTCTCCACAGCAAACTCTCTAAATCTCTCTATTATATTTAAATATAATTTTTATTTTTATTTTTTTAATTCCCTCTGCATCAACATCCCAAATTCAAACAAACTCCACAATCCACTGAAAAAATTGCCCACTCTAGCAACTTACATCAAAACGACATTACCCAACACTAACAAAAATCAAAATCGATCATCGCATACCCAAAGAGAATCTGAGAGAGAATGAGCAGGGAAATGGAGAAAATACCACAGCGAGGCCACAACTTTAGTTTGTAGATCAGAGAACCCAAGGAGAGGAGATGGGTATTGCCAATGAGGAGGCGATGAAGCAATTCCAGTATTTGGGATGTTCTTCGGTAGCTTTTAAAACTACCATTAAATTTGTGATTAATTTTTATTAGACTTGAATTCAATGGTAGTTTTAAGAGCCACCTATAAGTGTGGAGAAATGAGTGTGAAAAAATAAAAATGTGTATAGCATTACTCATTTACTTTGGCCTCCTAAATTAATAGTCATTTTTTATTTAACCCCATAAATTGACAAATGTAATACTTAGATACATTAAACTATTATCTTGTTGTAATTAAGCCTTTCCGTTAACATTGATCGTTTATTTGGATGAAAAAACCATAATTGATTAAAGTCTTTTGAAACTACCCTCATTTTCAATCCTTGAAAAACCAAATTTATCTCTTATAATTATTAATCGATTAAAAAAATATTTTTTTTAAAAAAAAAAGGTGAAAATTAGGGTGGCTCGCGACCATACCTAGTGGGTTGGGGGTGGCTCATGAGCCACCCTAATGGGCTGGGGTGGCTGCAAACAATCCTCAATCATCTCTGGGGTGGCTCGCTGATCACCTCCACCTTGATTTTGGATAACTGAACCACTTTATGGGGTGGTTCGGCCACCCTTTGAGTTGTGCAATTTTCTTTTTTTCTTGAATAAGAACTTTGATAAGTCTTGAACATTCATAAATATGAGCTATGTTCTTGAATTTTGAGGGAAAAAAAAAATTAGTGACATTTAGTGCGATTGTCTTTCTTTCTTGAATGGGAACTTCATGAGTCTTGAACCTTAATGAAAAGGAGCTATGTTCTTGAATTTTGAGGAAAAACAAAAACAAAACTCTACTCTATGGTCATGTCAAGAAAATTTAGTGACAATTTTTTTCTGAGGAACACAAGGAAACGGAAAGGGCAAAGGAGGGGGAGACGTTTTTTTTAGAAAACAAAAAAAAACAAAAATAATATTAGAGATAAATTATAATGAATAATGATGCATTTCAACTCATGTTCATCTTGTGTCTACTTAAAATTGATGTAAATCCTATGGTAATTTTAAAATGAGCAATAATACATATCAACTCCATATTTATTTTGTGTCTATAAAAAATAATGTAACTGTTAAAATTACCATATAATCAAAAGTTAATAATTATTCATCATAAATCTAATGATACTTTTATATAATTACTACTTTAAAAATTATATTAATTTTAAGTGGACATGGATCTTACTCAATTAAAATTACCTTAACCATAAACAAGTAGTTTGTACTTTATTGTGATCAGTATTATGAATATATTGTCTTTAATTTTTTTAAAAATGAAAAACAACATTTTCTATTTTTTTCCTTATTTTTGGATCAGAAAGCCTATATATCGAGAACTCATTTTATTTGGATTCCTCAGTTTTTGTCCCTCAATGTTTGTCTTAAAACATATTATTTTTCAAAGCACCAAATTTTGACAAGTATGTCTTCGGTGTTCATTATCGGTATATCATGGAGATATTATAACTCAAGTTCCCTGAGTGAGAAACTGTATGAAGAGGTGCAATGAATTAAGGTTCCATCCAGTTTCAAGGATTTAAGTTGTTCATTCAAACTTCGGCTAAACTCCATAAAAGTAGCTAGAATGATCCGGCCTCACAATGGTTAAAACGGAGGACAGTAACTCCTCCGACTCGCCAAGTGGGTGGCCAACCACCTCCGTCTCGGTGGTGGTTTGCCCACTTTACATTTGCTCTAATGTTTCATGGCTCAATTTAGACTTTTAATTTTAACTTGCAATGAATTGAGGTACCTCAATTTGGAAGAAGTCGGAGGTATATAATCCAAGCATGCCTCAATTTATTCAAATGTTGTCTTAAAAAGAAAGTGATCTTCTCAACTTTCTATCCAATAAAAGTATCAATACATGACACTTTTATGTCCGTCTCCCTTCTATATCCGCTCTAAATTAATGTAACTTTTAAAGGGATGATCTTTCAAATTAAAAGGTCAAAAATATAATATTTATGAATTTCTTTCCTTTTCTTTATTTTAATTTGTTCTTTCTTTATGAATTTGTCCATTCTAATTTCTATAATCAAATCTCTAACCACTTGGATCAGAACCCAAAAAACAGAAAGAGCCATCTACTGTCTAGACAGTCAAAAACTCAACAATTTAAACAAAAGTTGCTAAAAATTCCAGAAAATTAGTAGAAATCCCATTCCTTGGACTTCAAACCCTAAAAATAGAGTCTAGGTTTTCCCCTATATTTGAAAACCTAAAGGCCTAAAATAAAAGGTTGGGTTATAATACAAAAGATTGTAGGAACATCTGAATGCAAAAGCCTTAAGAAAAATACAAGGCAAATGCCAGAATCTCAGTTCCCAGATCACTATTGGCAACGTACAGCACTGAAAACGCTATCAAGAAAGCACATCAGAGACTCTAATTTGTTGCCTTTCACAATTTCCCTAATTACTTTCTAAAATTAATTTGTTTTATATTTTTTTAAGGTAATTTTGTTTCCAAAATTACTTCAATAAAAGAACAAATTATTTGAATATCTCCCAACCATGTGCCCTATACGACCACTCAACGACAGACCGTTTGGGCGAGTAAGCTGGGAGACGATTCCGTCAATGTCGCAAACGAAGAAATTGCCACAAATCATCGTCCGAAAAACAGACAGTCTTGGGACAGAGTGCGTTTGCTTCCAAAACCCAGAAAAAGAAGGTTTCGACGATGATTTCCCAAACAAGATTTTGGGACAATAAAAACGATTTGCCAGCAATAAAAGGGCCTGAAAAATCAGAGAGAGAATCAAGTTCGGGCGAGTGATGCTGGCGATTTGAATATCGCAAGGTTTCTAAAGAAAAATTGATCGGGACCATTTGTTGGTGCCAATCAAAGAAGCTGTCCTTGCTTTATTCAACGAAGAATAAAAACTACCAGTAAAAGAAAACAAAAATACAAAGAAAATAAGAACACAGAGACTGAAGATGGGGTGAGAGAGAGCGGTGGATGAAGGTGGACACTGGAAAGGCGTATTTATATAGGGGGAATGATAGATTAGGGTTTTGGGAAGGGACGACTGAGGAGTGGTATTTATGTCATTTCAGCGTGGTACGTGGGCTGGTTGTCTGTAGCCCAAAGCTTTCAAAAAAAAAGAAAAAGGGCCCATGACGCTTTAACGTGAAGGAGGATCAATTTATCTGGCTAAAGGTCAATTGAAAGGAGTAAAAAAATTTTGAAATGAATAAATGTTGTATTATTTAAATTTTTTAAAAGACGTGTTAATATTGACATCAGGTATGCTGTTAGATGTATCAACTTTAAACTCTAACTATAAAATACATACTTGAAATGGAGAAAATTCATGCCCCGAATGAAAAATGATCTTAGATTTCATAAATTAGTAATATGTATAGATATGAGGTTCCATAATTTTAAATTTTTAAATGGGGTGATTTCATGTTTAAATGGTATGACATAATCTACATTGTTAGATGTAACCAAAAATTAAGGTGCCTATTTTCAAATGTTACGATCGTAAATCCAAGGTAGGGTGTGACATTTTTTTATTTTTTTTATCATTTTGTTCAATTGAGAGAAATTTTTTTAAATTAGATCTGCATCTTTGAAATCCAATCGTGTTTTCCATTTTTAAATTTAGAAAAAATGAGAAAAAAAATCATTACAAAAAGAGCCAAAAATTCAGAATTTTTTTTTTTTTTTAAGAAAATAAAATTAGTTTCATTTTTACTAAATTTTTTATCAGGGTTATTATTGTCTTTTTGGGCACGGAAGTGGAACATTGCAACCCAATAATAGATGGAGGACATTGCAAAAATTGAAAGATTGAAAAGATACTTTTCCCTTTTTATTTTATGAACACAGAAATACGATAGAGTAGAGACAACAATGTGCTGCTGTTCCTAATGTTGTGAAAAAGAAGGATAGATTTGACCTCCTGCAAGATCAAGAGAGCTAGTTCGGATTCAATGCATATATATTGATATTAAAATGTAATCGAGGGAGTGAATATGTAACTTGAAATGCATCTCCCTCAGGGAAATATAAATCTTCTTACACTTTTTTTTTTCCTTCTAAGCAAATGGGGAAAAAGGGCTACAAGGGAAACTCTTCTTACACTTTTGAGTGAAATCAAAGTATGCCTTCAGTGTATGTATTGGTGGGAACTGGTATGGCATTTAGGAGCGATTTCCAGGCATAGTTTCTTAGCATGGTTCTTCATAAACAATTGGCTGACTACAAAAGATCAGTGGGGCTATACAGGTGATCCACTCTGCATTTTTTGCAGAGGAATAATTGAATATGGTTTTTCATAAAGAACATTAAGTCATTGAGCTGCTGTTTGATCTCCAGACAAAATGGCTCTTAGCAAGCTGAATTAAATTTAGACAAAATAGCAAAAACATTAACAAACAACTCAAAACACAAAATACTCACAAACTGCTTTCACCTTTATATCACATCACAACTAAAAAGCAAAAGCACCCTCTAAAAAGTTTTACCAATCGAACTCTTAGTTCTGATTGTAACCATTCTCAGGATAGCCTGGGCAGCCCATTTGCATGACAGGAATCTGGCGATAGTTGTTCTGAAGAAGCCATTTTTTTCAAGTTGTAATAAAGGATGTTCACATGAAACTTACCAACTGCAAAAAAGTCTCTAATTCACCTCTCAGTAGAAGACCTTGTCAGCATGGAAGTATGCCTACCGCAATGACTAGTCTTATATTAGAATTCTTTTCTTTAGAAAGTTCTGATACTGTTTCTTTTCTTTAGGTGTAAAGTGTTTTGTTGAGTTCTCTTTGTGCATCTATGGCTGCTATTTGATTCACTTGAGACTATCTTAAACATTCGAGACTGTTTCTGACTTGTCTAAATTAGACATTACAAACACTAACACTAACTTGACCACCGAAAAGAATTACATGTCTTACTCAAAACCACCTTATGTGCACACAAAACACACCAACCACAAATAACCATAGTAAGTGAGAGGGCAGCAATGACTCCAGCCTATAGAGTTTCCAGTAAAAAAAAAGGCACCGATTAGATCATACTATGCTTACTAGCAACCCTTATGTGATTAGAACAGTAGACAGAAACGTTCCCAAAGAGGTCCGTAACAATCAATTTTATGTTGGCACAAGTAGAACATTCTAAGAAAAATGCAAATAGATTACAGTTTAGCTGACAGTCATAACTTACCCCCTTGAACAAGTTAAGAACCCATGAACTATACCTTCTTGTAATGTACCGGCAAAAGTCAAACATATTGTAGTTGTTTCTCACTATGAGAAATGATACACAAAACGTGACTTTCAAAATCATCATTGGATCAAAATCTAATAATGATCCTTCTTAAATCTAATAGTAATTTCAAAAGCCATGTCAAGAAGTGTGGAAGTGAGAGTGTGTGTAGCATTACTCTCTCACTATTAAGGGTTGGCTTTCTTCTCTTTCATAAAAGGGAGAACAAAGAAAAAAAGACAAAGGGAAAAGAAAACCAATATGGATGAACCCCCCTCCCAAAAAAATAAAAAATTCCAAGAGGTAAAAAAGGAAAAGAGTCCCCATAAGGGCATGCAATGACGAAGTGGCGTTTCCTGTCAATCCAACATTACAAAATCTAAATCTCTATTAGTTCCCAAATAACATCATAAAGCAGATAAATTACTCTTAGATCCTTTTTGCCTACATTTTACTTGTTCATCTCTCTCTCTCTCTCTCTTCTTTCTTTCCTTTCCTTTTCTTTGTTTTTTTTTTTTTTGTTTGAATCGCTGGGGTGTTTTTGTAGCAACTCAACCTCAAAATATTTTGTGATGATGAAACTAATATTTCCTCTGAAGGACTGACCTAATATGGCTCAACATTTCTGGACATACTTCTTTACTCAACAAGCCAACCAAATGTTCCCATTTTTAAACCAAAGCTTCACAAAAGTCCAAGTCTTTATCTAAATCATCCCACTAGAACTACAGCCAAAAGATAAGCTACAAGCTTATTTGGAGATTACCACCATGCTCAGAGAATGCGAGCCAAACAAAATTTCTCTGGGTAAGATTCTCTGATTTTACAGACCGAAAAAGTGGTTCAAACAAAGTAATCAGAGAGGAAATCTTTTGGGCTATGAGAATGAATGGAATTCCTCGACTCTCCATTTGGGAGCTAACAAATCATAGAGAATAAAACACCTCGAGTGCAGGTGGGCAGGTCTGATTCTTGACTGCAACCACTTCATGTTAATAATTTGGACTATGTCAAGATCCACTCTCTTAGGATCCCGCATTGTTTTTTTTATTTATAAGTAAAGGAAATTCATTCGATGTGCAAGGGGCGTAACCCAAGTACACATGAAGTATATAAGAGACAACATTTAACAAGTCAAGAATAAGAAAAAAGAGAATAAAAATATGCATAGCTAGAGATATGGGTTAAATTAGTAAAGCTCCAATCAAAAAAGGTTTTGAGAAGATGGGAGCGTAGCACTTTCTCTCTTGATCATTGAAGCTTTGAGCGTTTCTTTTTCCCATATGCACCAGAATAAGAAGGAAGGAATTGTATTCCAAACAATAATGTTGTGATTCCAGCTGACCCCCCCTATACCAACATGCCAAAAGGTCCACCACCCGTTTAGGCATAATCCACTCTACCCCAAACATTTGAATAACCATAATCCACATCTCTCTAGGGACATTACAAGGGATCTGAACAACCTAGTGTGTAAAGAAGTCAAACTTAAGCAACTACAAAATCTAAGGAGAAGAAAACAACCAATCAGTTGTTCATCATATCATCATTCAGGGGTGTCAGATAGGACCAGATAAATCTAGGGAGGTGTTAAGTACACTGTATGTCTCCTTTTGCTCGGTGGATTGATGAGGATTGCCACCAACATAGATCAAAGCACCAACTCTTAAGTTCAACATTAAAAGCTTTGAAGCAACAAACAACTATCAAACTATTTTATATATATATATATATAAATTGGGCCTTCCACAGATAATAAATTATTAACACCTATGACTAGTATTATTGCCTCCTTAGGAACTAGCTCAACACAACCCCAAAGAACAATTTGAATTATTATAAAATTGTGCATCAATGTATTGTTATCATTGTTACAACAAGTTACCCACAATTCAAAGATCCCTATTCAACTCTTACACTTTCCCAGCAATCCCATAAACCCCATTAACCATCCAAAACCCAAAAGCAAGGGAAGCAAAAACAGTACAAAAAAATTACACAAGAAAGTGACAAGCTTCAACATGCCCACTATGCCAAATCTTGAAAGGGAAAATCTTTTAACACAAAACAAAACAAAAGTAGCCCTCTTAACACAAAAGAGCTTTGCAAATTTATTGAATGGAAAGCGAAGAACAACACAGGGAAAGAGAAGAATTATGGGATGTCCCAGGGCTTGGGCTCGGGGACGGCGACGACCATACCTTGGAGGTCATGGTTGAGGACGACCTGGCAGCCGAGGCGGGAGTGCTTGTTGAGGACGCGTGCGCGATTGCTGCGCTTCAGCACGTATTCCTCGTCGTAGGAGCGAGGAGGGAGCTTATCGAACCATTCCTGGGCGATGCTGACCTCGCACTCGGCCGAGCAGGCGTCGATATCCTCCAGGCGGTGGGAGGCCGGCTCGATCATCCCGCAGTTGGTCAGGGCCTTCAGCAGGGTCTGCCCCGACAGCCCCACCACCTCGCGCTTCTGGCCCTCCGGGTCCACCGCGAACAGCTTCACGATGCGATCTGACACTTTCTTCGAGGTGGAGGTGGAGGTGGAGCTGGCGCTGGTGGTGGTGGTGGCGGAGGAGCGCGAGATCAGGAGGGATTTGGAGGGGATTCGGGGGGAGAGTCTCTGGAGGCTGCTTAGCCGTGACAGCATCGCCATTTCTTGCGCTCTTGCTACCACGGTTCACAATTGCTGTTGCCCGTTGGGACTAAAGGGGAGAAAATAGAAATCTTGTGAAATTGTGAAGTTTTTCAACATTGTTTTATTATATTCTATTATTTCCCTAGATAATTACCAAAACCTTTAGGAAAAAAAATATAAAGTCGGTCTATCTGATTTACCAGATTTGCAATTAGCTCAATATAGTATAAAATGAACTCAAAAGTTTTTGAGGTATGGAAATAAAATAATTTACTCCTCACGGTCAAATTTTGTCCATTGACTTATGGGATGTCCCAGGGTTTAGGCCTGTTTGGAATTACGATTTTAAAAAGTACGACTTGAAAACGTGATTTTTGAAAATGCTGCTAAGCATTTTATAAAATCGCACTTTAGCATTTAAAATCACAGTTTAACCTTTAAAATTTTGCGTTTTCAAAAAAGCACCTCATTACCTGCGATTTTCTGCGTTTTCAAATGACAATTTTTTAAAAACGAAATTTTCAAATAATCCAATTTTTGCGCTTTGGTTTAAAATCGCACTTATTATCTACGAAATCACAATCTCAAACGCACCCTTAATAAATTCTACTAGTTTGACACGTCAGAATCAATAAAATTGTGACATGTGTCTGATTTAAATCAATGTTACACTAACGGAATCTGTTAAGTCAGTTGACGAAATTTGACTGGATAAAGTAAATTGTTTTTTTGGCATACCTCAAGGACCTCTGAGTTCATTTTGATACATAAGGAGCTAATGTAAATCAGGTAAACCACACCAATTGATTTTATATTTTACCCAAGCCTTATTCAATTCAAAGTATAAAATGAAAACACACACACACACATATAAATATGATACAAATTACATTTCTTTTTTCAAAAATATCTCATACCGTTGATGTGTCAATTTTAACCAATTCTTGGATCAATCATTGTTAAAAAATAAGAGAAGCCAACAGTTCATTATGACCTTCATGTTGGCATTGTAGGGTAGGTGTAAGATAAAAATGTGCACTTGCCTCTCCTCCATTTTACAAAAGCACATCTAATTACTATTTATAACACTTGACACCTCAAAGTGCTATTTTGTTACGAAAGGGCCCTTTGTTAGTTGTTGGGCCCATTGGCGTTAAAATGGCACACGCGACCTCACGTCCATATTTTGGACTTAATATACCAAACTTTTCCTAGATTACTATTTGCAAAGACACTCCAAACTTCTAATTTGTAACGCATGACTGCCTCAAATTACAATTTCATTGAAATTGGGCCCCTCTTATCGATGTTGGTTTTTAAATAGATGGCAAATGACGTACGTGACTTACGTCAAATTATCTTGATTTTTTGGAGGGAAATGCAACAATTTAAGAAAAAAAAGTGAAGGGGAGAAGGGTTCGAAGAGTTGTTGTGGCGACCCGATTTCATCACACATATATTTTTTTTTAAAAAAAATGAAATGAAATCGAATAATCACAGAGGCTCATATAAAGCCCATATTATCAACTCATAATCTGAGCATATCACATCAGAATTAATAACATATACGCAGCGGAAATAAATACATAACATCACATGTGAGAGAAATATAACTTAGAGCTGACATAAACTATATATACAACAGTTTTGCAACACATGCTATACAACAAAAGAAAGACTATCAAAAATGCCACATACAACATAGCCAAAATACATCATTCTGTTTCTACATATATAACAATATGATGTACAACAAAAACTAGACTATTATAAGAGTCTAAACAAAATACACAATGGGCATACATCACCCTCAGACATCATATCCCAAATAGGCAGCCACTGGATCTTCATCAAGATCCACCGTACCTGCAACAATAGCATTATCTATGTAATCATAGAGATCATTCATGATTACATAAGGGAAGAAAAGAATAAATGGTGAGTCAACAGTTCATAAAGAATGAAGACTTCCCCGAGGGTTTTCGCAATGAGCCAAACTTTTATTTATGTAATCACTTACAATATCAGCCACTCAATTTCATAAAAATATTATTCTTTCATTTATCAAACTCAATGTAATTAATGAAGTAAACAACATATTCATAAAGCATTTTGAATCAATATATATAACTGTGAATGTATGCATATGCTCCAAAATACGTTTGGATATATATACATATAAACCATCTAATGCATATCTTATACACAATAAAATTCCACAAAACATCATATGCAAATCAGCTGTAAACGTATACATAAGTTCTTTTCCATGAAAACTCTTATGCATACCAATATATCTAGCATGAAATACCTCTTAAATCAATACACATAAATCATCAAGAACAATGCAATGGATGCTTTAATCTTCCACTTTTCTTTACTTACATAATGTGTACAGCATGCTTAACGGACTCAACTTGAGCAAACTGCACACACCGGCCTTAGGGACAACTCCCTAGCCTCGCGTATAACAGGCCCAGCCCTAGCACTTGTGCGTAACCGGCCCAGTCCTAGCACTTTTCATAACTTTCTTTACTTTCATCATAATGAGTCCAACCCTCTTCTTTACTTTCATCTTATAGGCCCAGCCCTCTTCTTTATCTCTTGAATATTAACCCATGTTCATACTCACACATCAATACACATGCTTATGTCAATTCACTTACAAATCTCAACAATCATGTCTCAAATACTGAAATTAAATCAATTCTCATTTATCATAAGCTTCAAAGCACAAAGTATCAATAAATCATAGTATATTTTTCATATCTTAACACTTTCAAAATCACAACAACAATATCNATCTAATGCATATCTTATACACAATAAAATTCCACAAAACATCATATGCAAATCAGCTGTAAACGTATACATAAGTTCTTTTCCATGAAAACTCTTATGCATACCAATATATCTAGCATGAAATACCTCTTAAATCAATACACATAAATCATCAAGAACAATGCGATGCATGCTTTAATCTTCCACTTTTCTTTACTTACATAATGTGTACAGCATGCTTAATGGACTCAACTTGAGCAAACTGCACACACCGGCCTTAGGGACAACTCCCTAGCCTCGCGCATAACAGGCCCAGCCCTAGCACTTGTGCGTAACGGGCCCAGTCTTAACACTTTTCATAACTTTCTTTACTTTCATCATAATGGGTCCAACCCTCTTCTTTACTTTCATCTTATAGGCCCAGCCCTCTTCTTTATCTCTTGAATATTAACCCATGTTCATGCTCACACATCAATGCACATACTTATATCAATCCACTTACAAATCTCAACAATCATGTCTCAAATACTGAAATTAAATCAATTCTCATTCATCATAAGCTTAAAATTTCAAAGCACAAAGTATCAATAAATCATAATATATTTTTCATATCTTAACACTTTCAAAATCACAACAACAATATCAATCATATCTCATCAAATACTTCATAAAACATTGAAAGTATCAAGTAATAATAAATCATTCTCAAACAACATATGAATGGCTCGATTTTTTCATAGTTTTAAACAATCTTTAAAAACATTAAAAAATTCTATTATTTCTCAACTTGTTTAGCATCTTTAAAATATCTAAAATCATTTATAAAATCATTCGAAAACATAAAATGTAATTCGTCCTCAGTGAGTAAAAGATTACTCACCTCAATCCTTGATGCTATAATTTGGATACCAACCAAACCTCTAAGCCACAATAAGTTGCAATATCACATTGCATGCAATTCTTAGACACAATTTATAACTCCAAACTTAATCAACAAGTGTTTAACAACATCATAAGCACTAGCCCCAATTACTCATAACTTGAGGAGACTCGAATTACCAACCCATAAGCTACAAAAGCTACTCTCTTAGCAATTCACTATGGATATATACAAAATTACACAAAACATAGTAGAATTAGAACACTTACCACAAATATATAAAGCCCGCTCTATAGAACTTCAATCCAATGCTTAAACTTCACAAATACGCCAATTCCTAAGACAATACCACATAATTAATGCAAGCTACCTAGCTTAATCAAAAGACAATAAACTTAATTTTGAGATTTTTACCTTAAACGATCGGTTAGAATGACGATCTAACACCGAGGAATACTTTGCCGGTGTTAGATTACACTTTGGAAGCTTCAAATTATCAATATCCTAAGGTTTTAATCAATCCTTAGGAGGGAGGAGAGAGCTCTAGGCATCCAAGAAGAGAAAAATGGAAACTAAACTAAAATTTTCGTGTTTCAGCACTTTATAGTCTGATTTTGGTGACCTCCGGTCGAACTGGTAAGAGGCCCGTTCGAACGGAACGTGTTCCAGCGCTACAGATTTTATCCTTCACTTTATAGTCCATTTTGACCCCCCAAAAAGTTCGAATTGGAAAAATTCTTAAACTATAAAGTTGTATAATTTTGAGTTAGCTTTCCAATGACACCAATTTTACTTCAATCGGAGTTTAGGATCAAAAGTTATGGTCATTTTATTCCTGATGGGTCAATGTTAAAAAGTGACCCGGTCGAATGACATTTGGAATGGGCATTGAAACGGACGGTTGTGTTGCTCATCCGGTCGAACGGCCAATGGAACAGGAATTGGAACGGATGGTTCTGTTTCTCACCCGATCGAACGAAAAACTCCCCGTTTGAACGGAAAACTTCAGAAATGACTTTCCTCAAGTTTTCCATGTATTTTTTGTTTATTCTACTAACTATAAATTACCTTTTTACCCATAGTTATCAATTTCTCTTAGTTATTTACATAATTAAGCTTATAAAATTCTCTAATCATATCTTGGGTATAATAGTTGTCAACCACCCTCTAAAGCTTTTCGAGGTAGCCAAATACTCCTTTAAAGCTAAGAGATGGTTCAAACTCTCAAAAGCCTGTAGAGCGAGCACTCCCTGCTTTGGGATGACCAAACCACCCATGTGGTCAACCAATCCTTAAAATCTTTTTAGGATGGCCTAATTAATGGGATGTTGGTACACTCCCAAAATAAGGGGTGCCCGCTCCATAGGCTTTTTAGCGTGGCTATAACACTCGAGACAAATAAAAGCCAAAGAAAATTAGGAATTTGAAAATAATAAATTAAGTATATATTTTAACGCCATATAGAACTTTGGATCTACATCAGCAGCTCCCTCAGCTAAGCCTGTAAAATCACCACAATTTCACATATGAAAAAATTAGTTTATGACTCAGTAAGTAAAAACATTGCGACCTTAGTGTGTATGAAGTGAACCTATTGTTCTTTTGAAAATCACTCTAATTAGTATTTACTAAACATTTATAACTCATGCAGAGTTTTCACAAAATGGTTTATCAAACGTTATAGTTGTTTAGCAAATCACTTAGAACATAGATGTTTTATACATATATACTAAAATCACATATAATTTCTTTTGCAATCTCTTTTCTACATACATACATACACACTCACACACACACACATACACACACAGATATATATAACTCAAATAAAATACTTGCTAACGTTTCATATGGTTAGAAGTATAAGTGTTCAACTCCCACTCATCACAGGATTCTGGATAATAAGAGTTTAATCCCCTCTTATCATGGATGCAAGATAACGAGATTTTAACCCCATCTTATCAAATGATGTAGGATAATAAGAGCTTAACCCCCTCTTATCAATGGATGCAGGATAATAAGAGTTTAATCCATTTTTATCAATGTATGCAGGAAATCATAAACAAATAAATCCTAGAGGAGGATGTCAAAATTTCCAAAATACCAATTTTTTTTTAATAAAAGAATACAAGCATCTGATTTAACCCTAAAGCCTTAAAATATGGCGACCCGACATTAACACTTTTTCAAGTTTAAGGGTACGATTGTAAAAGTGCCAAGGGAATAAGTGAAATTTCTCCAAAATTTTAATAATTGGTAGGGTTTCTCCATTCAATATTTATGTTTTGAGCCAAAATTTTTTAGTTTAACCCCTGGCCCTTAAAAAATAGTCCACACATGCCCAAAAGTTGGATCACCACCCCAGAATTGAAACACACCACCAAAACTCTTGTTTCATATCTAGCCCAAAAATTTCAGTTGCTTTCTTGACATAGGTCGAGAGCTCCTACATTATTTTTGGTGTGCTCGAAGTCCATACACTGCAGAAGAACCAAAACCTTCTTTTCCACAAAGAGGATAGCGCGGTCTCTCATAACATTTGGCCTATTAAGATTGGTTTTTTGGTTGGAAAATCGTGCCACATAAACTTTGGGATGCATAATATTATTAGGTATGCTTTTTGGGATCTAAGAGAACCTCAAGTTATATTTTAATAAGGTGATTGAGTTAAAAATTACAATTTATTGAAAAAAAACCAAATAAATACTACTTTTATTTTTTATATATTAATGTAATATTCAATCTTGGTAGATTTGTCATTCATACTTAAATCCCTTTTATCTTAATATATTTCTCGTTCAGGCTTTGATTCTATTGATAAGAATTTCTGATTCCGTCGTCCCTGAACACACCCCAAGCTCCTCCCCAAACTCCACCATCTCTAACTTAC
Organism: Betula pendula; assembly: GCA_900184695.1. Classification (NCBI taxonomy): domain Eukaryota; kingdom Viridiplantae; phylum Streptophyta; class Magnoliopsida; order Fagales; family Betulaceae; genus Betula; species Betula pendula. Next base: position 41,076 of record FXXK01002595.1, read on the forward strand.
TGGAAGGGTGAGCCGTCTGGTGTGTAATGTGAATTTCTCCATTCTCTGTCAGCATCTCAACTGCACTCTTCAAGAACCCCCTAACTAACTTCCTGTGACAACTGAAAAAATAAATAAATAAATAAATCATGATTCTTGTTAGTGACTCAAAACATTAAAAGACAGAAAAAATGAGAACCTTTTAAGACAATATCACTTTGTGTACCTACCACTGTCAGATAAATTTCAAACCCGTGCAAAAAGGCTTACTTGATTTGGCGCTTATCATGTTCCGGCCAAATGAAACCAGCGGGAGGGAAATTGAAGACAATCCTATTGAACAATTTCGAATGAAGGAGAGGGTGTGGTTCATAGTATAGGCATCCACATGATGCAAAACAGTGCATCTCCACTCCTCCAATTCTTTCAATTTTATTTTATTTTATTTTTTTCTAATTAAATAAGGAAAAGGGCTACAGGGATCCAGTTCATTCAAATTGTTCATGGCATTCGAATATTTATTCATCAATACCTCTTTGATATACATGTCGAAAAAGCTTGATCCCAGTTAGAAACAAGCCCAAAATTATGTACATTAACAAACATGCTATGTATTAAATAGGGAGGACATAAAAAAATGTTGCCATATATATTACTCAACTAGTAACACTTAAGAGAGGGATAAGGATATACAACAATTTCTCTATCCCAATTGCTAACAATTTAAATAGATAATATAAAAGGACTCGTATGGGACCTACTTGCCTAGATAAGGGGTTGATCAGTCTAAAATTTTATTTAGACATGTGGATTCCATATGGATACTCTCATATTATCTACCCAAATCCAAATTTGTAGCAATTCGAACATATAATTATTATAGATTCCAATCCAAGAAAGAGGTGGAACAGGTGATTGTACCCATATGGATTGAATAAGCATTGGCAGTATCATTAAAATTAATCACCGAGGCTTAATTCCATGCATGTATGTATGCATTTAATTATGTGGTGAGGCTTCCCCTCTTCCCCCTTCCTCCTCTTGAATAGTAAATAATAATAATAATAATAATAATTATGTGGTGAGGCCTCCTTATTTTCTTTCCCTATGGGTCCATTCATGTTTGTTTAAATAAAAAGAGGTTTGTTGTTCATCGTGGTGCCTCACTCTTTGAATTCTTGATTTGGGCCCTTTTTGTGCATTTGTTTGTTTCTGTCTTTCTATTTACCTATCAAGAGAGGAATAAAAAGAACATGGTAAGTAAGTTCCTTCTTGCCACGTACTTTAAAAATAAAAATAAAAAAATAAAAAACAACGAAAAAGAAGGCTATTAAAACACGCTATATCAATCGGTAAGAAGAATAGCGTTACTCTTTGTTAATATTTTTGTTTTGAAAACAAGAAAACAAAAGATGAAAAACAAAGACACGAATAAACATAGCTCACATTGCTTGTAGCTACAGTGCATCTTCTTTTTACAATGTACATTTTCTACAGTAAAAATTTTATTCTTTGTGGGGTGCATGCATATAATAGAATCTTTTTCATTTTAAGTGAAATAAAAATGTGTCATTTTATTATCGAGATTTTATTTTAGTTCATTTAACACTATATTCTACGTGTTATATATGTTGTCATATTATTTAAAAATTTAAAATAATGTAACATCATATACACTGTTAAGTAAAACAAAATAAAATCTTAATCGTAAAATTACTCCGCTCCATTTTACTTGAAATAGAGAAATCCTTGTCCCTGAGTAAGAAAGAGAAGAAGGGATTTAATTTAGAGGTCATCAATAGAAATTATATTCTTGCATTGTGAGGCACCCCAACCAATGAAATTGTTGGTTGCTTTTACACAAAGTCTGTAAAAGAGGTTTGCACCCGAACTTCTCCATATTAAGATTGCAATTTTGCATATTAAAACGAGTGTTATTAAATAAAAAAAATTTAAGTGTCCTATTTGAGAGTGTGTTTGATAATAATGCTGGCTTAAAAAAGCTAAAAAAAAAAAAATCCACATTTTCAAAGAGGAGGTCATGGGTACGCTTTTTAAAAATGTTGAATATTTAAAGGCCGAATTACAATTTTATTATATACTTAACTACAATTTCAAACATCTCATTTTTATTAACTACGTTTTAAATCGCTAAACCAAATTGACACTAAGCTACGATTTTACATGTCAAAAGTAAAATTTTAAACAAAATCGTGAAAAGTGTATTATTTGAGAGTACGTTTTTTAAAAAAATTGCAATGCATTTTCAAATCGTAGGTAAAGTAGAACGTTTTTAAAAGCACACGATTTTCAAGACCAAATTAGAATTTTACCATACACTTTACAATGTTTTTAAAAATTATATTTTCAAATCACAAGCTTTGAAATCATTAATTTTTAAATCGTAAGCTTTAAAACCTCAAATCCAAACAGTTTGGAAGCAAAGTTTACAAAAAATTATAGCACAAACCTATATCAAAATGTACCTAATAATTATTATATTTTTTTCTGGTAATATTATTTGAATATATATATAATAGTATATATATATATATATATAATTATATAAAGTGGTGTTCTTGTCCAGTGTCTGATTTTGGCATTTTTATATTAGCTCACTAAACAAGAAACCAAAGATGGACGAAAGGAATCAGATTCATAACCAAAAGCCAAAGCCACGTAAAAAACATTCCTTTAATTAGTAGTCATCTGATCATCTGATCATGCATGCTTTCACAAAGAAAGATCGATCGAGTATTTCACAGGGAAAAAAGAAAGTGCCATTAATATCAATTACTATCAATATGGAACACAGCCTCACTGCAGGTTCTTCTGCTAAATCATATTCCAATATCATCAAAGGGAAGCTTCTCATTATCCTCCATGGCCAATCTGCTCCTGGAAAATCAGTTTTGCTTCAGATCTATAGCTGCACTGAAGCCAACCCAGGTTACTTCTTTTTATTCATCATCATTACATGTTAATTGTTTCAGAAACCTATAGCAAATAAATTGGCTTTTTTTTTTTTTCTTTTTTGTGGGTCATAGTGAGAAGGATAATTAAGGATCCCGTAATTGGCTGTCTGAATTGTGTGACAAAAAGGAGGTTTCAAGGCCATCTGCTCGAGATAAGTGAGTTTTGCAGCCTTTCTCACACAATTCAGATAGCCAATTGTAAGGGATTTTTATATTCTAGATAAATGAGGCAAGAAAAATAGAAAAAAAAAAATGCATGGTCTTAAAAGAAATATTTCTAGTATCAGCGGGAAATCTTATTATTTTTCTTTTTTATTATTTCGTTTAGGTGGATTAATATTGGTTTCAATAATATTAGCCAATGAGCTTTGATTGAGCTTTGATTCAAATGGTACTTCCTATTAAGAATGATATGCATGTGCAATTTGTCAATAAAAAAATGGTTTTAATATCTGAAATTAAGTTTTGAAAAAAATAAAAATAAAAAAATGGACCCTATTTATCCTTGCAAACAAGTTGTAATGCAAGATCATGTAATGTTAAAAAGGAAGAAAGTTACTAAAACCCCATTTTCCTTTTTATTAAAAAGAAAAAAGAATGACCACACAAAATTTAAAATATCATTCTCATTTACTTGAATGGATAATTTTATAATACAATAAAACTCATATTTATAATAGAGAAATTAGACAAATATGGAAGTCAAATAACATAAAACCACCAGTTCCTTTATATGGGTGTCACATGACAAATATGAAAATCACCAATGCATTTAATATGGCTTTTCATTTGTTAAAAAAAAAAATATATATATGGAAGCCAAATTAAATAAAACCACATACCTAATTTTGGAATAAATCCGTCGATTGTTTAATTCCATGATTCACTCATAATAATTAAACAGAAAGTTAACTTTACTAATTTCCAACCTAAAATATAAGTCAAGTTCTTCTTAGGGCTCTATATATTCCTTTCTCTTTTTCTCTCTTTTTCTTTAAAGCAACTCAGGCATTGTTCTTGTGTTGTAGAGTACCAAAATATACAAAGACTTTTGTAAAATTCTACTTGCAAATTATATTTTTCAGTTAAAAATTAAGTTTTATGTCTATCTAATAGCATTGCTTCGAATGCATTACAATTACATAAGAATAATGTTATTTTTCACACCTATTTTACATAAGTTGACATGACGTGTTTTAAGTGGCTTCTCATGTCGGCCACTAAAAATATGTCACGTCAGCCGATCCAAAACGAATATGATAAATGGTTGTAAAGAGTAAAATTATTCGTTACATCTTTCCTTCATATGACATGCAACAGGACTTGGTGAAGGGAAGTCTAGTCTGCAGGCATACCTCAAACATGGAGAAAGCAACAACTTTGATGGCATGGAAACCACAACGTATAAAGTGAAGTTTCAGGTGGAGCCAGAATTTGGAATTCCAGGAGCTTTGGTCATAAGAAGCCAACATAAGCATAGATTCTTCCTTCAGTCTGCAACTCTTGAAATCCTCAACCAGACTATCCACTTCAATTGCAACTCTTGGATATACCCTTTCAAAAATACCAAAGATGATCGAATTTTTTTCTCAAACACAGTAAGTCATGGAACAAATTTGATTTATTAGACTTCTTTATATACTCTTAGGCTCCGTTTGTTTCGGCGAAAAATATTTTTTTAAAAAAGTTTTTCCTATTTAAGAGTGTTTGGTGTGGCATAAAATATTGGTCAACTAGAAAATATTTACAGTTGATCAAAGAAAATAACATTCATAAAGCGTAAAATGGTTTGCGCTTTTCATATGCATAAACCATTTTTTTCGGCTCTCCCACATCCTAGGCAGAAAATTGTGAGGAGGCCCCTTATGGGACTTATTTGTCCGAGCAGGTTTCAGGCTGCCCGAATACCTGCCTAGGCAAATCGGCCCCACAGGTACCATCTCACAATTGCATGTCTAAATTACAAACAATATGGACAAGCAATTGTACTGGATCTCAATCTTACCCCTTAAGGCTCACACTCTATTATTTCACAACTGCTCTTCGCCGTCTCTCTATTTCTCACAACTCCTCAAATTATATGAAAATATTATAAATATTTGTCAATTTTTTATACGAGCCAAATACCAGAAAATGTTTTTGAAACCATTTTTAGGGTTGCAAACAAACAACGAAAAATAGACACTTTTTCAAAAAATGTTTTCAGCCGAAAATATTTTTAGCTGAAACAAAAGGAGCCTTAGATGCAATCAAACAACCAAAGTAACGTTGGTATTTCAGAGTTATCTTCCAAACCAAACGCCAAGTGGTCTAAGGGAATTGAGGAGGAAAGCACTTAGAAGATTGAGAGAAAATAGAAGTGGGGAGAGGAAGGAATGGGATAGAATCTACGACTATGACTACTACAATGATCTTGGCAATCCTGATAAAGGTCGAGAACATGTGAGACCTGTCTTAGGGGGATCAAAACTGCATCCATATCCTCGTAGGGGAAGAACAGGTCGACCCCCCAGCAATGCAGGTATATATACAACTTCCCTTGTCTCGGCAAAAGTTTTAAATTCGAACCCTAACTCTACAGTATATCCCCCATTTCAATTAAAATAATTCACGTATTGTCTAGTCAACAGAGAATCGTACCCTAATCTGTTCTATTAAAGTTGGAGCACAATGTAGAATTGTCTTGTACAAAAATAGCCAAAAAAAGAGGGAGAGGGTTCCTTGAATTCAGGTTGCACCATATTTTGGCTGTCATCACTAGATAGGTTTCAGATATTGATCCATCTCTACCATGGCTCAAAATTTGACAAACCCAATTTTTTCTTTTTCCTTTTTGAGTCAAAATAAATTACTCGCCTCTAGTGCAGAATTCTATTGCAGCTTCTTCATGACTACTTTTTGCAGATCCTCTAACCGAGAGCCGTCCAGAGAAAAGCAAGTTAGACATATATGTTCCTTCGGACGAGCAGCTAAGCCCCAAGAAACTGTCTGAGTTGATATCAAATGCAGTCCAGGCTGCTGTACATTTCATCATCCCTGAGACATACATGTTCCAACAAGATTCTAGGAGTTTTAGCTCATTTGAAGAGACAGGCAGCATCTTTTCTAGAAATAGAAGCCAAGTAGTGGAGAAATGGGTTGAAGAGACATTAAAGAAAATGGTACCAGATAAGCTTTACAAAGAAGTTATTCATGCAATCAAGAAAAACCCATTGGAGTTTCCGTTGCCTCAAATTATAGCAGGTGAAGTATATATCCACTGCCAATTTATACAGACAGTGCAACAGAGAAAATTTCATTTTCATTTTCAGTTTTGTTTTTCTATTTTCAGAAAACAAATTGGCATGGCTGGATGATCAGGAGTTTGGGCGCCAAATGCTTGCTGGAATTAATCCAATACGAATCAAGGGCTTGGAGGTACCTACTACCCTTATGGGCCAAGTTTAAGCAATTGTCAACTCTGGTCATAGCCTATATTAGAGGCACCAATTTAATCATTTAATTAATATTTTAATACTCTCCCTCACGAGTTGGTTCAAACTCCCCCTTAATTAGTGAAGCCCAACAGGTAAAATATTTAATTAAAATAAAAGGTGAATTGATGGATAAAATATTTATCTATGAGAATGAATTATAATATCACACATATATTACAGATGTTCCAACATCTTATTATATGTTGAATATTATAAGTCTAAAACAGTGTCTTAGACTAAAACTTCCTTGTTTAATAATGACTTGACCTTGCAGATGTTTCCACCACAAAGCAAAAATGGAGTGTTGAGTTCAATAAACATATCACACATAGAGCACAGCCTTGATGGCCTGACTCTTTCTGAGGTAACCGATATTGCTTTTGCTCTCTTTCTTGACCTTCTCCCACCCACCACTCCCCTCCCCCCTTCTCCCCAGGTGAGAATACTATCAACCAATAATGTATGATCACTCTGCCTATCAAAGAATAGGGTTGGAAGTCTCAAAAATCTAAGTATTTCATTTGAAAGTAAAATTATAGCAAGAGGTACTAATTATTGAATCAGACATACAAGTCATGTTTCAGGACAGTTTTCCGGCACAGACTTCTTCCTTTTTGACTTCCAATAAATGTCACAGGCAATGGCAAGTTGGAGGATATTCATCTTGGATCACCATGACTACCTAATGCCATTTTTAAGCAGAATAAACACAAAGGGTGTTTGTGTTTATGCATCTCGAACACTACTATTCTTAAGGAATGATAAAACGCTAAAGCCAATAGCGATAGAACTTAGCTTGCCTGACTCCTACAGTGGAAACAATATCAGTAGGGTGTTTGTTCCAGCAAGTGAGGGCACTGAAGCAGCACTGTGGCAGCTTGCTAAAGCTCATGTTGCAGCCAATGACTCTGTTTATCATCACCTAATCAGCCATTGGTGAGTTGAACAATTCTGTGCACCCAAGGGAATCCAAATTCCGTAGTGCTTTAGGGCAGTACCTGCTCATGTAGTAAAACTTTTGTTATTAGTGTTACATATTTTAATTTAATGGTACAAAATTGTAAGTCACACATGTTAAATCACCACTTATCATCAAGGTTTGAACTCAAGACTTTTACTATGATATCACCTGAAACATTTACTTTTTCAGGTTGCAAACCCATGCCGTAGTGGAACCATTCATCATTGCCACTAGAAGGCGGTTGAGTGAGATGCACCCAATCCATCGTTTACTGGATCCTCATTTCAAAGACACCATGCATATAAATGCATTGGCTCGGAGCATCCTCATTAACTCTGGAGGACTCCTTGAGAAAATATTGTTTTCTGGCGAAATATCCATGGAGTTGTCTTCTAAGCTTTACAGGGACTGGACATTTGATGAGCAGGCCCTTCCTGCTGATCTAATCAAAAGGTATTTCATAAAAGAAATATTGATTTTTGTGTGTGCAAGGTAAATTGTCTGCATACTTTACAAGAAGTGGGACATAGAATTGTTTTTTTTTTTTTAGATACAGAGAACTTCAACACCACAATATTCTGATATTAGAACTTCATGGCAAATTTCCTCTAGAGGTCTGGCCCTAGAAGACCCAGATCCAAATAATCCCACTGGAGTTCGGCTTCTCTTCGAGGACTATCCCTATGGAAAAGATGGACTTGACATATGGACTGCCATCAAGACATGGGTCACAGATTTTTGCTCCATCTTCTACAAAGATGATGATTCTGTCAAGGCTGACTCAGAACTCCGAGCATGGTGGTCAGAAATTATAACAGTAGGTCACGGTGATAAGCGATATCAGACACGGTGGTATCAAATGACAACTTGCTCAAGCCTAATACAGACTCTAACAATTCTCATATGGATCACCTCTGGCCTCCATGCTGTGGTGAACTTCGGGCAATATGCATATGCTGGCTACCCGCTAAATCGTCCCACACTATGTCGAAAGTTCATTCCAGAGGAAGGAACATTTGAATATGCCGAGTTCCTCAAGGATCCAGACCAATACTATCTTAAGATGTTGCCTGAAAGATTTGAGATGAGCATTGGTGTAGCATTAGTGGAGGTCCTCTCACGGCACACATCAGATGAAATGTACTTGGGTCAGAGGCCATCAGCGTGGACAGACAATGAAGAGGTTCGGCATAAATTTGAGAAGTTCAATGAAGAACTTCAAAAGATAGAGAGAAAAATCAAGGAGAGGAATAGCGATCCTAGGCTCAAGAACAGAAGAGGTCCTGCCAAAATTCCTTACAATTTTTTATACCCTGATACATCAAATATTGGATCCAAAGAGGGCATCACAGGAAAGGGGATTCCTAACAGCATATCCATTTGACATGTTACAAAACATATCCTGTATATTTGTATAACCTTAAACCATAACAAATGAAGTCCCACTCCAAATGAGTTGCTCTAGCTCTACAGTAGTTGCCCTAGCATTCATCCTATCAACATCGGCCTGGGACGGCAAAAGGTGCATTATCAACTTTCCCAGGATTGCCCAGCACCATATCAGCAACCATCTCAGCAGTTCCCAAAGCCTGGAAATTGGACCAAAATGATGAGTAAGTTTTACAATTATGGCATATTACTTCACTGAGAGGTAATGGAATCCGCAATGCGTTATGGCACTAAATACAGCTAAACTGTTTACACAAAATTGGTCAATTTCGCTTACCCCCAGCAACAAAATGTAATGGAAGACTAATAACCTGCATGCATACAGGGCAATTTATCCCTGTGCAAGTCATTTGATTTCCATGCATTCTTTATCAGAATAAGAGAGTATGAAAATTACCAAAGAAAGTCCTCCTCCTTCATGCCCAGTTGCAAGGAACACATTTGACAAGCCAGGCACAGGCCCAATCACTGGCTTCCCATCAGGCACTAGACAAGCAAATGATATTGTCATTGCAGATATTCAAAAGCCAACTATTTAAAAATAATTCTCTGTTCCACAGGATTTTAAATCATATTGGGACTCACTATAAGGACGTAATCCTATTCTCACTTTTCTGCTCTTACTGAAATCTGAAAGGGGCAATTCTTTTATTGTGGGAAAAAATTCCCCAGCCCGCTTCCATATATGAGTAATGATGGGCTCATCCACTTCAGAGCCAAACCCTGAAAACTGGCGGCTGCTCCCTGAAAAGACAGATTAGATTGATGGTCAGAGATTGGTGGTTTTGTCCCGAAAATATAGAATACTCTACAGCGAGAAAAGTAAATAAATAAAGACTGGAATTCTACCAATAGCCAACATGATCTATTGCACACCCATACATCTCTGAAGGCAGACGAGTAAAAGGAAAAGAGTACAGAAAGTTTTGCCAGGAAAACACGCTCCCAGCTTAGGTCTACTAAATGCATGTTTTGGCAACTTAACATTGAAACACCATCAAGTATGAGACTCTTGGGCTTGTAATCCACCCATGCTATTTGTAGTATCTAGCTGAATGAATCTTAAAGCTCAGAACAAATGAGAACTGCTCTTTTCTTTTCTTTTTTTCTGTAAAAAAAAAAAGAATAAAAAATGAAACACAAAGAAAAAAAAAATTGTGAAGAAAGATACAGGTAAATATTATTTCAGTGAATTATTCATGAAATAATATGACCAGAACCACAAAGATCTTGCTAAAATACACACCCACACCCACACATACATACATGCATACATACAAACACACAAACAAATAGACATACATACATACATATATACATACGATGATATAAATATAATACAAAAGTATACAAATAGAAGGTATTCTTTGAAAAAATAGAAGAGAACAAAAGCAATGTTTTATAGCCTTAAGGCCAAGACTGGACATGCAAAAACCATTGCAAGTGAATGGAGAAGTAATTCTACAAGAAAGAAATAAAAGTAAAAAATACAGAACTGAAAGTTCTGTCCACCATGTAATGATAAAAGATATAAAAATTGTACCAAGAACAAGGTTCCCCATAGCATCCATTGTGGCTGTCATTGAAACAGACCAGGCTTGCCCATGATCAAGTGGTCCAGAAGCTGAAATGGTTTGATGATCGACATAGCCTGCCTCCATTAGACCATGATTCAGTTGAAGGGCATTGAAATTTTCAAGCACAAGGAGGTGACCCTACCATGCAGATCAAAGGAAAGGTCGGGTGTCGCACAAAAACACAAGCTACTAATTTAACTCATTGATAAGGAAAGATTGCATAAAAATGTTTGTCAATGGAAAAGTATCTTCACTTCAACAATAAAAAAATCACTAATATCAACTTATTACATCTGACACCTTATGCTGACATTGGATTCACACAAACACATCATTATTTGTCTTGCTGGAAACTTCACTTTGTTCCCATGTCACAAGGTGTCACAGGGCTAACTTTTGTACCTTGAACCAGCAACGTGATGACCCTAGTTAGAGCACCAGGTAGTGTCTAGGCAGCCCTCAACTCCCCAAGCAAAGCACACAGCAGTGCCTAGGAAGCCTTCTCACAAACAGAGGTTAGGGAACTCACAATGCACAGCACAATCACAACGACAAAGCAACTATTTTACAGGACCAAAACCTCCCAACTTTTACACTCTACTCTCTCGAATGTACCAAGGAACTGACTAGGGTCCTTACAACTCAATGGAGCCCTTAGCCTAAACACACTCAGCCACCAAGGCAGTGGGTGCCACCTGTCACACGCCCACTACCCTTAATTTGGCCAACAACAGGGCATGTTGACATCCCACAACATGCCTTTGTCCACTGCAACAAGGTAACTCCATGCAGACCCTCCTGCAATTCGCACAACAACTCACACAAGGCAGCAGCAGCTCAACAGTGTGCATCCAGACCACTGCCACATGTCAACTCCTTCCAGGTATATCACAGCAACCCAGCCAAGTGTAGCAGACACCCAAGGCAGTTTGAATCTCACCAACAACCTGTCTTGTACACTGCCACACTTCCAACTCATATCAGCAACAGCCATGCCACCTGCGGCATGTAGCCAGGGCAGTTTGAATCCACCCAATGCCCGCTTGTGCAACACTTGACAGCAACAGTAACTCAACAATGTCCTCCACTAGCAAGCAGTCACAGCAACCATCCACATGATACAGGCACCCACGGCAATTTTGAATTTGCCCAATACCCTTATGCACGCCCAGCATGTGCAGCAAGCAAGTGGGGCACTCATTGCCCCAACATAGCAGCATCACTTGGGCAGGACAGTGGCACCACATGGTCATTGCCTACAGGCATCCAACAACATTACTAGGGAACATCAGATGCGCCATGTGGCCTATCTCAACAGCATCCACCAACAAGGGACAAGTCAACAAAGCAAACAGGGGTCTGGGCCGCGTCCCCAGTCCACATACAAGCCAAACCAACAAGCCATGCGCCCCAGCAGCTCATGGGCCACAGCAGCAAGGGGCATGCGCCTTGACAGTGCATGAGCCATACCGACTTATCCTTCACAGCAACACTAAGCCTTGTCAACCAAGGTTAGGCCACACCTATCCAGTCCCAACCAACTCTAGCCCATGGCATGTCTCCCTCATGCGTGGGCATGGTGACCACCAAGGGTGCAAGGCACACCCAATCTGCCACCATGACAGTCATGTCACGACTGTGACACAAGGATTGGGACACACATGTCAAGTGTGCATGTGGTGACAGGTATATATGTGCACAAGATCTTAGAAGAACGAAACCATTCATATTAGCAAAGTGTCCAATTTTCATTTATCCACTCAAACTCAGATGATGATGCACGTGTTACATACTTCCACTCAAATTAGAAATTTTTATGTAATAGTATAACTTTATCAGAGAAGTACTTTGAGGGATATTTTCTTAAGTACGAAGTCCATTATTTCTAATTACATGTTTGAAGTTGGGAATACCAGAAATGCATCTAACATCCATACCCATTATGGGTCATGTCATGTCTGACATGAGTACTTTGTACGTTGTGACGGGTCCAAAAAACTTGACCTTTATCTCACCGCAATACAATAACAGAGAACATGAAAAGGAAAGGAAGGAAAATTATGAGGTCAAAATAAGCGTATTGAAGGAAATATATGCGCAAGGAAAGCGAGATCTTGGAAATTAAGAGTGAAAATAAAATAAACCAAAGTTTCACTTAAATGCTTGTAGCTTATGCTAAAAATATTGTACTTGATTGTCTCAGAAGTTTTACTTTAAAAATTACCTATTTCAAAACGAAATTATTGGTGGGCCAATAAAAGAAGTTTCTGCGATTTTCAATCCTTTACTCCTCACACAAACCAAATGAGCAAAGTAAAAGAAAATTCTTAATTGTACCTCCCTTTCCTCTTCCCCCTAACCAAGTGCAGTATAGATGACATCTGACAAAACAAACTAAGGAATCTTAAGCTGTGCAGGAACAAGTCAGTACATTTGAACTTACCTTTCGTGGCTTTACAGGGACATCCAACAAAATCTCTGATTCTCTAAGCAATTCATGCATTAAAGACCCACTCCAACAACCAGCAGCAACAATAATAGCCTTCTTACTGTACAAGGTATTTTTGGAAGTAAGAACAGCTTCGACCTCCTCATGGCTACCAGACCTAGTATGTAAGGATATGTAGTTAGCCTAACAATTGGTATCACCTCCATACTGCATTTTCCACTCATGGAACTAGTTTCAAATGCAAGTTATAATGTGACAACAAACCTTAATAAACATGTCACTGGGTCATGATAGAACTCTGCATATCTGCCTTTTGATGCAAAATCTCTGTTGGCCTACATATTAACCATATCTATCTATATAAATTGTACTGTGTATGAATGGCAGATAATTTATCTTGATAAAAAAAACAAGAAAATATTTGCTATATAGTAAAAGTACCAAATAACTAACCTTTTCAATAAATGCAACAGTACGGTGAGCATCCAATTGGCAGTCATCAGGAAGAAAGGCAGCACTACTATCTTCTCCAACCATAAGGGCAGGTTCCTCTTGAAGCAAATCATGGCCAGACAGGTACTCTGCTTGCAATCCAGCTTCAGATAACTGCTGCACCCTCCTTTTTAATAAATCCGAATCTCCAGGAGTTCTACCAATTAATAGGCTTCCTATAAATTAGAGTACCATATCATCCCATAGATTTAATATTTGACCTTTTGTACCTCGAAAAAGAAAAAAAAAATTACTAAAATCATCCCATAATTTTTTTAAGAAGTTTCTGATATCTACAGCAGCAAAGTGATTTCTGCTTGAGGACTTCGTGTTGTGCTCAGTAAGCAACAGAAAAAGTAAGGTAGGTCGTTCATTCTCTGATCCACTCCATATCTGTTCTATGAATGTTTAGGTAATGTTTGCACCATGGGTAATGTTTAGGTGAAGAATTACTAACATGTCAAAATAAAAAGAAAAGAGTTAAATAAAATTTTCTTAGCATTTATGATATTTCTAAGCACAATGGCCATTCAACAAGATTTAGATATTAATTTATTTTATAGGTACCCAGAACTGACTTTGAGAAGAAAAAAAAAATCAAAAATAGTAAAAATTTTCAAAGGCCTATGCATAGAATGGACATAACTGAATGTTATGGCAATCTGAATTGCGTACAACAATCTAAACTCACTTCCCAAACTGCAAAGATTTTATTTTATTTTATTTTATTTTATTTTATTTTGATTTGTACTCTGAAAAAAGTTCAGTGTTTGAATACCTGTCTTCTTCCAACCCATCACTTCTAGAGGATTCAACCCTTGATCATGTATGCTCTCTGCCAACATCTCCCACAATTTGTGACTTCTCATTGCTAGCTCCCATTTATCACTTCCAGGTGTTATATGTACCTTCCATATATAGCCCTGCCCTAGAAAACCGGCTCAAATGCCAAACCAAAGGTGGAGAAATCAGGAAGGGAGGAAAAAGAAGAAGAAGAAGACAAAAAAAAGACGCACTAATAGAATAAACATCCTAAACACTTTCTATGCAATACTAAAAATAAAGTTTTCAAGTTCCCAAATGCACACATTTTTTAGAAATGCTCAATCATCTCAAATTTTCAATAAAACTCTTCAACTTAACCTTCTCAAGTTTTCAAATTCTTCCCAGGCTTTTCTTTTATATTAATAGTAAAGCGTATTGTGGGAAAGTGAAGAAACTTTTTGATCTGATTTCTGGACCATGGGAGGTGTTAAATCATCACTTGTCTCAAAAATTTAAGCTGATAGGAAGAAGTAAATTTAATCATTTAACCAATACTTTAACACTCCCCCTCACGTGTGGGCTCAAATTTTCTTTTAATAAGTGATGCCCAACACGTGAAATATTTAATTGAAATGGGAAAAAGTTAGGAAATACAATCCTAGGTAAACTAGGAGAAATACAATCCTATGTAAACTAGAAATACAAACCTAGGTAAACTATGGAAACAAACTAGGAAATATATTTTGAATATATTCTAACAGGAGGGAATATATATCATCATATTTGTTTTTTTTTTTTTTTTTAAAAAAAAGCAAGACCTATTAATTATAGTATTATTCCAATCTTTAATCTAATACACCCTTAAGGAACAGAAATGTCACAACTTCATTGTGCCTAACTGTTGTCGAAACCCTTCTTAATTATTTTACTTCATAAATGAATGATTGGTCAGTCGAGGAAGCAGGCGGCGCGTGCGCGCGTGAGAAAGTTTTCTAAAGAGAAAGTCATCATTTTTTCTTTTTTTTCAATTTTGCTGTGTCGTGAAAGATGGGTTATTTGTGATTTATTTTTTTATTTTTTATGTTGAAGCAAAATCATTCGAGATTTGATCTGAAGATGGTTAAGGAGGCATTCGTTTTGCCGAGAGGAGCAGTAAATGTATATGCATATAATATATAGATACACACACAGACACAAGAAACCCAAAGAGTTGGTGCTCTATAAGGAAGTGGTTCTCTTGTTCTTTCCTTCGTCCACATTTTCTCGATAAACAAACAGAGCACAAGGAGAAAGATCCGGATAAAGGATCCGAGAGACTGGACTTTTACCTGCACCAGTGGCACCGGAACAAGGGACGGCCTTGTCAACCACGGCGACAGATAGGTCCGACCCGATCAGGAACTGCCGGGCGATAGTCAACCCGATGATTCCAGCTCCGATGATCACCACATCAAAAGTATGAGAAGACGCGGAAATCACGGCTTCGGGTCGGTTTATTCGGGTGGACAGCGAAAGGGATTTCCCGGCTAGTAATTTGGAGCCAAACAAGCTTTTACTTGACTCGAAAGCGAAGCTACCAAACCGTCTCCTTGGAGATGAGACGACGCCGCTCGTGCAGGGGTTAGGATTTGGGCGAAACGTTGAGCTCAAAGCCATTTTCTGGCTCAGAATTTGGTCCTTTGCAGCTGTATTGATGTATCGAGAGTGAAAAAACAACGTAGGAAAGCAGCTGAGAAGACTGAACTAGGGAGTAGTGACTAGGGACTGTACTGGATTATTTTTTTCTAATATTTTTTTAAGCATCCTACCAAATGGGCAATTTTTTAAAATAAACTCCCAGAAAGGGATTCTTTTGAATATTTACTTAAAAAAATATATATATTGAAAAAAATTCATGTTTTCACGCAACATGTAACAAATTGTTAATGGAGTCTTTTTAGGGTTTTTTTAATTTTTTTAATTAAAATTGGGGCTCACTTCTTAATGAAAGATGGACTCTAATTTGATTAAAAAAAAATATCAAAAAAAATTTTAGAATAATCATTATAAGGACCTCTAAAAAATGAAGAAGCGTTTTTCATTGTTAAACTATTAGACTAGTTTCTGGTGTGATGAGATAGAGTTGATAGATTGATGCCTGCAAAAAGGAAGAAGTCACCGAAGCTTGCGGGACGTACTAACGGGAGAAGGGCTTTGATGCTCAAGTTTGTTGATGAATTTCAAGGTTATATGTAATCCATTAGTTTTGCTAAGAATTGCTCCCATTTACTTGATTGAGGTCTCATTTTATAGGTACTGTCTAAATTGCTAGAGATTGCAGTTAAAGTGCTACAGAATGGAGGCCAAAAACAAAAGAAAACCAAGAACTTCTACAGAAGGTTATAGCTAAAAATATGCAGCTCTTACAGCTGAGAGCTGGACAGACAGCTCTAGCTTTTATGCATATCTTAAGCTATAATTGGAAGCTGAGAGTAAGGGAGAGTAAAGAATATGGATAGAGAGGACTTGAAAAGTTGGCAGAAAAGGATTTGTTTTTTTTCCTCCAACTTCCTAATTGATGTCCCGATTAAAGGGTTTTGCTTATCACCTATCTTGTTCCTTGTTCCTTCCCCTTTCGGACCTCTCCTCCCAATCACAGTATTAAGGTGTAACTTTATTCAATTCAGCACTAGAAGTTCCTAAACACAAAACAAAACGAACAAAGTTTCTTTCAAATTGGATCGGAAAAAATTCCTCCAACCAAATATATTAAATTAACATCTGTCTAAAATACATGTGAAATAGACCAAAAAAAAAAAAAAGGGCTTCTAAAACAAAATTATATGGGCACATTGTATGGACAGTGGACACCAAAATTTAGGAAAGGGCAATGAGGCAGGAAATACATGAGAAACTCCAGCAAATAAAAAGTATTACATGAAGAAATATATAAAAATAGCAAGATCTCATGACATAGGCATTCAACAACCATTACTTTCATTTGCTTTTGAGGTTCCCAACAGTTCGAAGCCTACAAACCCAGGAATTCACTTCCCATTAGTGCCTGAAGTTGATCTCTGAATTGAAAAGGACAAGCTGTTGCTCTTTGTGATTAAGTTAAAGCAGCATCAATCTCAGGTCAATGTTGATCTGTTGTTCAAGAAAGAGAACACCATATATCAAAGGTCATCCAAGTTAATAACCAAGTCACTAAACCAGAGAACTTCCAATGGATTTGTTTCAGAATCAGTTTTCCTAAGGCAATCAGGTTCTTCCACAGCTTTTTCTAAGGACTCCGCCAAATCTGCCTCCCATATACCTAACCTACAAACTTTCTTGTAGGTTGTGTAACACGCTGCTCTTAGGCCTTCCGAGACCATCTCCCTCAAAGATCCACAAATCTCTTCGCTATTCATTACATTGAGAAAAGTTTCAGATAAACCAGGTTTCCAAAAAACGACAATGGCACAGCTCTTATCCACTAACCGAACATCAAATTCTTCAGAGAAAACATCATGTGACCCTTGGAGCAAGCTTTTCAGTATTCCAGCAGTCATCGTACGCTTAAATCCCCACAAGAAAACCAAATGCTCACAACTCACTTTTCTTGTATTGTTTGTCCAAATACTAACATCCCCATCAGTTGATTCTTGAGGGCTCATGGAGCATGGATTTAAAATATTCACATACTTCTCAAGGGCCGGAACCAAATTTTTGTTATCAGATTCGGTTGGTGCAATTCGCAGAATGGAGCAGAGCTTTGCAAACAAATGAGCGAGGTGTAGAACATTATGCCCATGAATCTTGCCTTCATTCACAGTATCTGATAAACATAAAATTGGTATACAGAATTCAGGTCGGCGGTGATGTAAATGACCATGATGTGGTTACTAGCAGTCTCACAAGCATGAGATTAAGTTCAAGCAGTTTATAACTAGTATTTTTACAAAAGAAAATTTCAATTTGGAACATAAATTTGGTGTTTATTTTTATGAAGTACCGATACCGATATTGATGCAGATATGTTAAGATACGGAGATGAAAAGAAATCAATTCGTGAACATTAGTTACTTAATATCTGAATAAAACATTTTAAATATAAACACAAAGGCTTAAAATATGTTTAAGTAATCAATCTGTTATAAAAATAATAAATAACAAAACAAACACATCTATGTTTGACATTCATCACATTTGAAATTTTGAAAGGAATTGAATTAGCAAAAAGAACAAAGAAGAAACAGATCAGCAGAACAGAAATAAACAAGTTGTTTGCATTATTGCAGCAATAGTATAAGCCTGCCTACCCTTAGCCAAAAAACTGAAAAAGAAAAGAGAAAAACAAATGAGTCTGCCTACTGTAGGTGACCCACACGCCAACGAAATCCTCAATCAAGAAACTAACACTGAACCTAGGTGGGAATCAATTCGGAAGCAAGGATTAACTTCTTTTTTTTTTCCAACCAAACAATGGCCACTTGTTGACCCCCCCCGGGCTTGTTGACCCGCCCCCCCCCCCCCCCTCTTAAACTCTTTCTCGTTTTTCTACAGGGTAGTACCACTTGGTTTCAAGTAAATATATCCAAGTGAGCACTGACATGAAGCATGGTCATGTTTCTATGTGTGTGTGTTTGTGTTTTACGCGCTGAGAAAGAGTGGACAGACCTTGGTGCAGAGTTTCCACATCAATGGGTGCAAAAAAATGATCCTTTAAGTAGGAAATAGCTGTAGGTATATTGGTTACTTTTCTCAAAAAGGGCCAATTTCCTTCATCAGTTGCTGGACATCAAGTACGTGTGGGAAAACCAAGTGCAGGGAGCACATAAATTCATCAACATTAGGAGGTAAAGGAGTGAGGAACTTCGAATGAATAAATGTAAAATCTGCATGAAGCAGCAAAATACTATAAGATGAAGAATGAAAGAAAGCAATTCATGGTTATTAGTGTTTGAAGGTATTGAAAATTATTTATATAGAGATACACCATTAAGGGAATTGTGGGAGACAAGAGGTCTCTCTGAAGCAGAAATCAAGTCGATCACCTCTCGAAAGCCACGGACTTTCTTGGTTTGTTCTTCTTGAAGATTTTGAAACTCATTCTGTCAATCAAAACCTCAATTACATAGCTTAGTAGAAGCTTCACCATGCATTTAATAACCAAAAAAATTGATTCTACTTGCTACCTGAAGTAAAACCTTGTCCTCTTTTGAACTTGTCAAAATGACACGAACTGCCTGGATTGTTCCACCCTTTGCTGGGATTATTGAAGGAACAAGGTCATCAGAGAACTCTTCCAACATCTGTAGCCAACCCAGAATAATTAAAAAAATTCCACATGCAGCCCAAAATGAAAATTGAAATCCATACTAATTATACCAGCACTAAGGGAGAGAAAACCTCAGCCTCACTTCAACCAACGGATATAAAACTTTATTAGATCATCTACCTCTAGCACGAGTTGCACTTGACGTTCGCTGCAAACATCAATATTCATGCATGGTCTTGATCCATACTCTTCATTCCCTAAGACCAGTTTTCTTAGGGATCTCAATAGAGATTCTGCAAATTACAAGTAAATGCACCAAGGAATAAAATTAAACAAGAGTTACTAGACGCAGAAAGAAATAATCAAAGTAGGAGCATTATCCTTACCATCTTTGTTCGCACTCGAGTCTTTACATGCATTTCTCCAATTCTTAACCCGTGATTTAATCCTTTCAATGAATACGGAATCAGCAACACTAGGTGTAGAAGAAGATTTCACTACATGAGTGATGGGCATTGGATTACTCATCTGAAGTCTGGCTGCAGGCTCCTGTGCCCTAGATAAGTATGATATGCCTGTCACAAGAAAATTAACCCTTTTTTTTTCTGCTTGGTATAGGAGATTTTACCATCATGAGATGTAATGTTCAAAAGGAAAAATCATGAGACATTAATCCCAAAACATAATAGCATTTTATCTGCCTTTGGTTACAATACCCTTAGTAAAATCATCAGCATCTGCCACTTCTTCACATATTATTAGACAAGATTATGGTCTGAGACAAAAAAAATTTAAAATCTTTGGAGTTCATATAACTACAAGGCTCACCATCGTATATGCAGGCATTAAAATCAAAACCGTCCCGAGCCATGGACGTCAAATATGATGTTTGACATGAAAAACTATAAGATGGCATTCCCATCTTCAGTTCATCCCTAGGGAACAAATGGAAGTTATATCTGCACCAAAAGCAAGAAGATACCGTCATCAATCAAGTCTTGTGCATAAGAAGGCTGTTTGAATCTTAGTATTCAAAGTTTTCTCCTTTTTGGTGGCCTTATTTCCACACCCATAAATTGGTTTCGAGGTAACATTTCCCTTTTATTTTATTTTTTTTCCTTTTCCTAAATGTTCTTGGAAACCAAACAGAGCGCAAAGAAGAAACAAGAAATTGATTGGAAGACATATGGCACCAAGCAGGGCAAGACAAGCAGTGATGAACCTGAGGACTTTGCATTTTGTTTGTTATTTTCCCACATTTTCTTGCAAAGCAAACAGAAGATAAGGACAAGTACGACTCACGGGTGAGCGAGGAGCTTGGACGCTCTAATGGAGAAGGGGCAGACGGCAAACTGGAGGAGCTGGAAGCGCTCGGCGGCGCGCTTGGCCTTGGCGTAGGCGATGTGGGGCGTGTCCAAGGGGAGGACACGGTGCCACGGCGCGGACACGGAGCCAGTCCTCTGCAGCGAGACGGCGATGAAATCGGAGTGGGCGATGTGGGTCTTGATCTCCGAGAGAGATTCCTCGAAGTTCAACTTGGTCACTTGCTTCACGCTCCATTTCTTGTGGGGTTTTGTGCAGAGGCACCGTCTCTGCGGCAGCAGAGAAAGCAGAGCCGCCATGGCTGGTCGGCGTGGTCGCCACTCTCTTCGACTCCAACAGAGTACAGTGCGCAATGTTGCCTTTGTCCCAAGAAATGTCTTATTGCGAAGGGAAATGCTGGAGGGTATTCTCCCGTCCCTCCAGCGTTCTCCTGGGACGACGTGAGGCCACGTCGTCCCACTCAGTTTTTTTAAAAATAAAAAAATAAAAAAAAATTTGAAATTCAAGATGAAAAGAAATTCCCCACCCGCTGGTTTCATTTCCCCCCCCCCCCACCCGCTGGTTTATTTCCACCGCCTGGAGAGCTCTCTCCCTCCCCTAACCCATTTCTTTCTTCCCTCTTCCACCCACCGCCGGCCAACTGCGAGGAGGGGGCGCCAGCCACCACACCTCCTCTCCCCGCAAGTTTCCGCCCCCGCCGGAACTCTCTCTCCCTCCCTAACCCATTTCTTTCTTCCCTCTTCCACCCACCGCCGGCCACCGCGAAGGAGGAGCGCCAACCACCACACCTCCTCCCGCACGTTTCCGGCCCCCGCCGCAGCTCTCTCTCTCTCGCCCAAGCCCATTCCTCCCTTCACAGATCCGTCCGTCCCGTCCCACCCCTCTTCCACCCACCCGCCGGCCACCGCGAAGGAGGAGCGCCAGCCACCACAGAAAGTGCTGCCTCCTCCTCCCCGCACGTTCCCGCCTCCCATTTTCTCTCCGGCACCGACGCTCACAGATCCGTCGAGGTATACAGTGCTTTTTTTTTTTTGGGTTGTTGTTCTTTCTTGACAGTGGCTGTTGGTTGTTTACATAGTTTGGACATTGAATAAAAATAAGGTTCAAATTAATGAGATTTTGATTTCAGTGGTTGTTCTTGACAGTGTTTTTTGTTTTTCTTTGGTTTTGATATTGTTACTTATTGACCAAATGTTTCCAGAAAAGAAGAATGATATATGATTTTTGGAGCCTTTGTTTTTTTCTTTGGTTTAAACATATTAATGAGGATGCACCGAATCAGTTGTAATTTTGTTGTTGAATGTTGAGTTTTTAGCTAATGCATTTGTTAGTGCATATTGTTTGAAACAGGATTGATTATGTATTCTTCTTGAAGTTGTTTTCAGAATCGAGAACTATTTGACGAATTACATGCTTAGACAAATTACGCACCAAAACTCTAATAATTTGGTTTTTTTACATAGGTTCTGAGATTTACTTGTAGAACTAGAGATTTGGTGAGAAAAGCGAAGAGAGCACAGCAAGGTAAAACCCGTTTTTTTTTTTTCCGATATAATGTGTTTTCGATTTGTGGATCTGGTTGATTGTGTAAAAGTGTGCTTATTAGCTGATTAGTAATTAAGGCTGTAAATTGGATATCTTCTTTTAAGATTCTTTTGGTTTTTAATGCTTCTTGCATATTGTAGAAGTAGTTAATCGATGTTTTGCTCCATGATTGTTTCTATGCAAGTGGTCTATAATGTAGTAGAAGGGAACAGATGAATTTGATCTCTTGATGGTTTTTGAGAAGCTGATTTCCTGATATTTATAAATTGGATGTAACATAATTTGGAACCAACAGCTTTCTTTTTCTATTCTCAACTCTCTTTTTGCAGTTCTAAACCATTTGTAAAACCACACATAGTCTTGGAAGTTTGATTTTAAATCTTAGGTTTGTAGATAGTTCTTTATATATGTCTGCAAGAAAGGAATTTTGGTGTTTGAGCTGTTGGGATGTTTTATCTTTGCACTTGCATATGCCTGCCCCTTTCGACAGTGCAGTGATGATGTAATCTTGACCCCATTCTTTTTACACATCCAACATTGAATTCTGGCTTCGTTGTAAGGAAGATAATTAAAACAATCTTCTTGTTTTGTTTGGCTTTTCAGTTACTCATTTTGGATACCTTTTGTTTTCCTAAATGAACTCGGATAATGAGGGCGAGGTTGAATCTCCGTGTACACAGATTCGAAATGATGATGATTTAACCGACAACGACGATAATTCTATTAATGAAGATGAACCTGTAACTGGTTAGGTTTTTTTATTTATGTTTGCATTATAATTTAGCCAAAAATAAATTTTCTTTGACCCCCCCACCAATTATAGCTCTGAATTTTTGTTATTTATTTATTTTTATGTGATTTAGAGTTTGATGATAAAGAAGAGTTGGATGATAGAACGGATAATGGCACACAATACATGCTGGTTGGAGGGGATGAGAAAGTTGAAGAACCTAAAGAATCAATGACGTTTGGTTCGTTGGACGACGTTTGTTCCTACTATAGGAAGTATGCTAAGCAAGATGGTTTTGGTGTGGTAAAAAGAGGCATTAAAAAGAGAGGTGATGAAGTCTATTATATAATTATGGCATGTAGTCGTCAAGGTAAATGCAGAAGTAGAACTGATGATACAAATACAAAGGGAGGTCCAACAACAATTAAAACGGAATGTAAAGCCAGAATTTGTGCTAGGTTATGTGTCGATGGAACGTGGTATTTGACTAAGGTTGTGATTGAGCATAACCATGGGTTAAGCCCAGGAAAAGCAAGGTTGTTTAGATGCCATAAGTATATTGATGATTCTGTGAAAAAAAGGCAAGAGAGAGATAGTAGAAATTTCACTTAACTACTAACCAAAGAGTTACTTAATGGTCATGAAGGTTCATAAACTCATTCTGAAACTTACTTTGAACTTCACATTTGGTACACAGCTTGGAACTCAGGCCTTTTCCAAAGTAAGGAGCCAACACATGGCCTCATGCGATTAAAACAATCAAAATCAGAATTTGTCTCCTCTTTTCAATCATTTTCATCAAGCACGATCAAATTGATCAACGAATTCTTTTAGTGTGTTTGTGAGTGCCACATAACCATCAAAGATTCATAAATACTTTCACTCCGCTGCGTAGTAATTCATTCCTGCCCAAAATGTATCCTTCCAATATTATGCCGGCACGCCATATGTCCGCTCATTATATAACCACGCAGCCATGCATTATTCTCAAGTTCATAAGTCTCAAAGCAGCATCACCCATTTTCATTCAATTCTGCCACATGTTGAGAATCCAAAACACAGAGTATTAGGGCACTCTATATGCCCATTGAATTGGCATGTGTCCAAACTTTTCAGGTAGTTTTCTCCATAATGCGCCACAAACAATATCGATTCGAAGTTGTTTTCGGGAAAACTTTCAATTGCATTTCTTCATAGCCTAGCTTGATCTGGTATAATTGCACTTAGGAGCTTGCCGTTCATGCAATTAACCAAGGTTTCAAACAACCAGAGTAAAATGTTTCTGTGTCACTCGCTTGACTATTAGTCCTGCTCCAAAAAGTATGTGATGGCCATGATGATTCAACCGACGATAAGGAGCAATGGGCAATTGTCATATCTATTGGTCAGAGTAACGTTGTGTCAAACGTAATGCATCTCCAAAATATTCATATGCTGCTCTCTTCTGCGATTGGCAAACACATTTCGCCATCCTATTATTATATCCATGTCAATTACGTGATGAAGCTTCGTTCATTCTTTTGCATTCTCTTAAAATTAATCACAAAGGGCTTGACACCATCCTTTTGCCAACCGAAAGCTCTCTTGCATTTTCATAAATTTCTTGCATCTCTCTCTCCGAATGGAAGATTCTCGTACCCCCCACTTTTAACAACTAAGATAAAAATTTTATTCCGTACGTATTCCAGCTTATCATTCATCACT